>APFE031293781.1:0-31211 GCA_000404065.3 Pinus taeda
AAAGGAGATCATTTGGCTTGGGCATCTTTTGAGTGATTGAATATCTTAAGATCTGATTTATTGGGTTCTTGGTCTTAAAAGATTGATCTATAAAGGAGAAGTTAGAAGCGAATCTGCGAAGGGTAATCTCTTGAGCGCGAGTTCAGATCTGAGCATTTGATTTTATTTCAGCCCTTGGTCGAGGTACGCAGAGGCGCCGAAGGCTCAGTGCATGGGTACGCAGAGGCGCCAAAGGCTTACTGCGTGGGTACGCAGGAGCGCCGAAGGTTCAGTGCGTGGGTGCGCAAGGGCGGCAAAGGTTCAGTGCGTGGGTACGCAGGGAGACTGTGGTTCAGGTGTGTGCTTTCTGTAGCAGCACGCGGCGCGATTATTCTCTTGGGTGCGTACCTACTGTGAAAGTACGCGGCGCGATAGTGCAATTGGGTGCGTACTATACGCAGATCAGTGAAAGGAGAAGTGCGTGGGCACGCAGTTCAGCAGAAGAAGATCTACGGGTATACGCAGCGAGACAGAGGGTGAAGTGTGTAGCAACACAGGCCAGTAAAAAGAAAGCTGCGTATCTGATTTAAGATCTTCTGTTGGTTGAATTTTTCTGTTGATAAGATGTTCTGGTTTCTGTTCTATTGATCTGGTTACTACAGCTGTCTGTATAAGTTTACATGTACTTGATGTATATGGATCCAGTTTGAAAATTTATGAAAAGTGGTCCTTGAAAAGAAGTAGGGGGTTGTAGCTCCCTTCCAGGAGAGACTGGAAAACGAGAGAGAGTTGTAGCTCTCTGCAGGTTGCAGCCTGCGTACTGGTGAAGGACTGCACCAGTACAAGATCATTGTAAAAGGAGTTTCTAATTTGAAAGAAGAAGAGACATATTGCAGCAGGTGGTTTTCACCCACATTGGGTTTCCACCTTATATCTGGTGTTCTTTGATGTGACTGTCTGATTTTCTTGTTCATGCTCATTATTTATGGTATTGGTATGCAAAGATAATTCAAAGTATAAATAAGAAAGATTTGGTAAAAGAATTAGATAATACTGATTCACCCCCCCCCTCTTAGTATTATTGTCAACAAAATTTTGCATCATAGAAAATGTTTTGTATTAGAAATATGTTGGTGGTCCTCTACTAAAGTGTCTATTGAGGGATGACGCAGAAAGACCAATGCAGGAATTACATGAAGGTGATTGTGGTGGCCATCTGTATTGGAAAACCACTGCCAATAAGATCCTTAGAGTTGGTTTTTACTGGCCTACACTTTTCCTAGATGTTCATAAGAAGGTAACCTCTTGCCACAAGTGTCAAATCTTTGAGGGAAAAAGAAAACTTTTTCCTTTACCTTGAAGCCCATATCTATTGAAAGCCCTTTCCAACAATGGGGATTGAATTTCATTGGAGAAATTCATCCTCCATCCTCTGCTCAACATAAATGGATCCTTACTACTACTCAGTACCTCACCAAATTGATTGAGGCCACTCCTTATAGACTAGCCACAAATGTTGTGATCAACGAATTCTTAGAAACCAATATCCTATCTAGATTTGGCTACCCAAACAAGCTTATTACAGAAAATGTTGTAACCTTTAGGTCTAAAAAAATGATAGACTTACGCAATAAATACCATATCACTTTGGGGTATTCAACTACTTATTACCCACAAGGTAATGGGTTGGCTGAATCTTCAAATAAAATTTTGGTAAATACTATCAAGAAGCTCTAAGTTAGAAGACAACAAAAAGTCATAGAACAACAAACTCATAAATGCACTTTGGGCTGATAGGCTCACCACAAAGAAATCAATTGGCATGTCACCATACCAATTGGTTTATGGAATGGATGTTGTTTTTCCATCCTCTTTGGGAGTTCTTGTCATGAAGTTAATTAAGGAATTGTAGGATGAGCTGAATGATATTCAAAGGAGGATTCATCAGACAATCCAGTTGCAACAATCCAAGGAAGAAGTTTATAATAACGCTCAAGTCATTCATGGGAATATTAAGAAAGTTTTTGATAGAAGGAAAAAAGTAGATGATTTCACCATTGGTGATAAATTTTTAAAGTGGGATTCTAGAAGAGAGGACAAAGGGAAGCATGGAAAATTTGACAATTTATGGATGGGACCTTATGTCGTTTATGCTTTTAGAGGGAATAATGTATTCTTTATCAGAAATTTAGATGGGAAAAAATCACCTGGTGGACCTGTTAATGGTGGGATGCTCAAACAATATTTCTTTGAGCAATAGATATTTTCTTACCATTTATCATTGTAAATATGGTTGTCCTTATTGTTTGGATTGGGTGACCTATTAACAGAAGTTGGCAGATAAGGACCTAATCTTCTTTTGATGAGTTACCATAAATACTGCAAAATAAAAATAAAAATGAGAGGTGGATGTTGCTGAAATAACAAATCAAGGTTATTGATCAAAAGTTCTTGGCACCTCACTTGGAGAGTGCCATCCCTAGCTGGAGCCACTGTTAGGGTCCTATAATTTATAGGATCTCAAGTTAATTGAGTATTGTATCTCAGGAATCTTATTTTGTAAATACTTGCCAATCTTCCAATGATTTCTAAATAAAAAGAGAAAATAGAATAAAGAAGTGAAAAGAGGCTATAAAGAAGAAAAATAAATAGAAAAACAAGAATAATGAAAAAGAAGAAAAGATTGAACCCCACCAAAAGAAAGAAAAGTCAAAAAGAATAATATTGAAAGTGTTGCAAGTCTCAATGCCACTACTCATAGATAATTTTTTGCTTCATTCTTGTAAAATAAAGTTGTGTGAAGATTGTTCAAAATGCCACAATCACTAGTCATAGTTTAATCATGATTAACCTCCTTTCAATTTTTGTAAATTAAGATAGAGAATAAAGTTTTACCCAATAGTTTAATCTGGGTAAATCAGTAGTTAGGTAGGAAATGACATTGATCCAACTGTTTAATATGGATCAATAGGAGAAATAAGGGATATGTTAGGTAGTTTTCATTATGTATAAAAGAAAATAAAAATGGGTTTTCTAGTCTAAGTGCACCCTAAAGTCAAAGATAAAAATGCTAGTCTAGCTAAGGGTAGGAAGATTAGGTGATTTAGTAAATATTTTCGTATATAAATTTTATCCTAAGTTTTGAGGATAGCATGGAAAGGTCATAATTTGTATGATGGGATAAAGTTTTCATATATTTCATTATTTTATCTCTTACCCTAAGTTCAAAAGGGTAAACATGTGCGCTATGGTTGACATGTTTCATTTGTTTCATTTTCCCTTATCCTAAGTCAAGAAGTAAGATGTCAAAAGTGCAAGCCAAAAGAATTTCTTTGTCATATTTAGGTTAAAGAACACCCCACTCTGCACCCTCGGGATCCGATCCCCCACTTCATCCATGGACCTCGGCCGTTTTCATCCCCCCCTCGTCCTTCTTCCTTTACTGTTGAGGGAGGTCGCGGGGGGGGGGGGGGGTTCCGGAAAGTAGTTTTCCCTGTCGAGCCCCATCCCTTACATTTCACCCTCTGGTGATTTTGTAGCCCCTTGCTGAAACCATTAACCACCCGCTACCCCCTCCAAAAATTGCCTTTCCCATATCCATCTTGCCGTGCCCCACCACTCTTCCTCCACCACTCTCTGCCTGCCACATGGCATGACTGTTGGACCAATCAAATGCATTCTTGACCAAATAACTGTTCTTCATTTATTTCAATTTCTCCCGTGTAACCGTTTAGCATAACGGTCCTGCACCATTTCTAACGAGACATTCATCGCAATGCTTAAATACCTTTGAGCTTGTCATGCTCACCCCTTTCACTCCTGCCATGTGTTGTTATCCACAGTTCTCCCACAACAACCTTTGTCAAATCATTTCTGCAGCCATGACTACAAAATACACTGACATTCCCTTTCCTTTTCTCCTGAAAAACTTTTATTGTTTCTGTGTTGAGTAAGCCTCCTCTGCAAATTCATCCTTTTCTTAGAATTTTACAGTCATGCCTCCCAAAACTAAAACTCAAGATAATCCTATCAATCCTTTAATTCCCCTTGCTGTAGATTTAGATCATACACTTTTAGCTGATAGGGATTACAAGATAAGTGAAACTCTGTGTGACTGCGATTTTCTAGAATTGTATTTCTTGTTAGAGGATAAGAACACAGATAAAACCGATGAGATTGGGCTCTGGGAGTCAAACCTCCCCCATTATATTTTTCCCTTAACATTCCAAGCCCTAGAATTTACGAGAAGATGTCAAGCATGCTATGTCCCTACTGAGAGAGTCATTATTTCCGATATATATGACATTCTTTTCACCATCACAACCCAGTCCATTGACCAAATGATGCTAGCCCCCACTGTGGAAAATTCTGCCCCTTTTTCCCTAGAAGCCCTCACCCAGCTTTATCAAAAGCTGGACTTTGCCACCAGAGCCAAAATTTTTGAAATTTTCCTGCCAGAGAATGCCCAATTACCAAAAGGAATCCTCCATATCCTTCTTCCATTTTCCGTGATCATGCCATATAGATCATTTCCATGATTTCTCACATTTTAGGCTATCATTCTGATCAATGGGTAGATGAACCCATTTTAGGATTCCTTTCTATATTTTCCATAGACAACAAGCCCTCTATGATTTTTGACTTCAGTCAATTCTTGGCTGACAATATCTATGAGTAATTTATTAAGTTTCCTACAGGTGTTCAATTACACCTTTGCTTTGATTTATATGATCCTCTATTATGAAGCAAACAAGTTCAGTTTTGCATTGCAAAAGCTATATGATGCAGGGAATGAGCAGCCAATGATTTTTTGGACCTCATTGGTCACGAGGGAACAATAAGAATTCACCTACAAACAATTTATTGAAGACTTTGTTCATCTAGCCATGAACATTCTAAACAGTGCAGTACAACCCAGGATCAGTGAGGAGATCAAAATAATTTTTCACTTGTCAAATCAAGCAAAGACTGGAGATTGGTACATGTACCAAAATTACACATAAATTAGGGTGTATGGATGTGAATTGGCCCCCTATAAACTCCCCAAATACCTCCCAATGAGGATCTTTGCACTCGAGTATATCAGGCAGATGTTGAACTAAGATGACATTCACTTTGTAGTGGTCAAGAAGAAGGCACAATTTAGGATAAAGACACAAGTGGGCCCATTTAGGTGCAACACAAGGATAGTGGGTGAGGAGGCAGATAGAAAACTGAAGGAGATGAAGTTCAGTTTGAGATTTACATGGTCTTATGACCCCAGTGGCATCATCCCAAAGCTTAGAGTGGAAAACAAGAACACACCTTACATTCATACTTCAAGGCCAGACATAGAGTAGCATGCCAACCAGCTGGAGTGGTCAGAAAATACCTTGCAGGAAGCTGAAGAGTAGCTTGTTTCTACTTTCAGTTTGCAGACTCTTGTTCCTTAGGAAAAATAAAGCAAAAGGCAGAGGGAGGAAGGATCGACATCTACTACTAGAAGTGAAGCTAGTGAATTCAGAATTAATTATAAAGAGAAACACTTCAATCAGTCAGACCTTGGCCCAAGCCAAGGAAACTATTTGGATGAATATATTACTCTATGAATGAGATTTGGCCTTTTATCCAAATCATATTTGAGCAGAATGAGCTAATATAGAAGGCTACAAAAACTATTGTGCAAGGAAGAGAAAAACTGGGAGAGATTCCAACAGAAGCTGCTAATATAATTAAGTTCTTAAACTCAAAGTCTAGATATGAGTTGGAGGAAGTAGGAGTCAGTGATAGAACTGCCACCATTCTGGAAGTCAAGAAAGCCTTCGCAAAGAGAAATCTCATCGATAAGTTGGAAGAAAGGCGTGAAACGTTAGAGCTATAGGTAAACATGTTTACAAACAGAATCGAAGACTTAATGCAAAAGGGACTGCCCAGTATCTATGTCATAAATGGCAAGTTAATTACTCAGGAACACTATATTCTGAAGATGAAAGAAGTAGCTAAAAGCAACATTAAGTTCAATGGAATCAAAGGAAGTATGACAATAAAGGAATCCCTGGAGACCATGTAAAATGATTTCCATGTGTAAAATGAGGTAAAACATATTTTTACAGTAAAACCAACTTTTTCAAATACATAGAGGTAGATGAAATTTACTGCAGGGTAACAAAGTTGACAGTGCCAGAGAGATAGGAAGAATTGGTTGATTTACTGGATTAAAGGATAACTCAGGAGCAATAAAACAACTTGCCAGCATAGTAGCTAGCACTAGGGTCAGTTTAGCATCGCAACATTATTTCAGGATGACTCAACAACCGAAACCATCAAAATAGGGCCACCTTTCGCTTTAACAACCTACATGGCCTATTCTTTTGCCAGGATTAGATGATATAGTTTGTAATTAGGTTAATAATACACTTTAGGTTTGACAACGATTTTGTAAAGAATTTTTGTAATTTTTCATTATAAATACTTCACTATTTGAAATATTAAGGGTTGATTTCCAAATGTAATTTCCTTCTGTAGTATTGTAATTTTCAAATCACTAGAGCATCAATAATACATGGACCTTTCATAGGATTCATGTGGTGTACTAAATGGTGGTGTGCCTCTTCTGTTTATTTGTGTAAAAACTGTTTTTCCTTTCTCTGTCATTCTGAAATTTTGAATTAATCAACAGAAACTGTGATAAATATGATTTGTTATCTAGAGCGCCCTATTTTGGTTGTTGTTAGTTTTAATCTTTTCCACTGAAGTTAGATCAAGGAATTCTTAATTTCTCCTTGATTTGTACTAAACCTTACATTTCTTTTATTCCAAATTCACTTAATTTCTGAAAAGATCCAGTTAATGCAACCTAGCTTGCCCTGTGAGAACTCCTCTAAAAAATTGATGCAAAACTCCAGTTTTAGTTTATAGACTCCATAGCCCAATGGAATTATAACACTCAAATCAACCAAACATTTCAAACAAAACAAACAAGTATAATCATAACTATCCTAAAATTTACACTAAAACAAAGCTAAATCAAATAGAGAGATCCCTCTCTGACGCTGGCAGGGCTAGATCCCAGCTTCCAAAGTGGTTTTGATGTTGTCCAATGTGTTTACTCCCTCAACCTCAAAAATACAAAATGACAACATATGGATTCCAAAATTTTAATTTAATTATCAATAATTAATACATGGATGGTAAGGATTTAATTTCTACTAATGATTCATGGCACATTTTCATGCTGAGAGGTGCATTCTACTACCTAGTTTGAGGGAGATGTGTTATTCCTTTAGTGCTCAACCTCTAGTTGCATGTGTACTTTTTAAATGAAAATAATATATTCTTTAAAAAAATAAAAACGAAAGTAAATAGTGACAGTTGGTTAATTAAAATTTAGATCATTATAAAATATCAATAATCCTATTAATTTGTTGGTATTGCAACCCAAATAAAATATTTGGACATACATGGAATAACATAATTTTATAGCAAGTTTAAAGAGATAAAATAACTAAAATTAGAAACATAAATCTTATATATATATAGATATATATATATATATATATATAATTACTATATATTATAGTATATATATATATATATATATATATATATATATATATATATATATATATATATATATTCGATAAACCCATTTCTATTAATTCTTCAAAACAATACGACAAGTTTGCTTGAATTCCATTACTCTCCTCGCCTCACTCCTATAAGATTTATTGGTCAAGAGAGAGATACAAAAACTGAAAGAAAAATGCCAAAATTTACTTCGTATAGAGAAACAAAATGCACAAAGTGCCTGAAACACAAGGAGAATACAAATGCAACCCACCACCATCAAGGATTATGAGGAAGTACAAATGCATGTCCAACGCCAATTATTTTTAGCGGTCTAGGATCCTTGAGAACATGGAACTTTAAGTGATGAATCTGGACCTCGATATGATCTAGCCACTCATTATTCATCTTTGGCTTCGTCTAAGTGAGGCCAACTTGTCAAGGATTTCCCATTTCTTATGTTGTAGATCATTCATGAACGTTATCACTTCATTCCTATCCTCATGCCTTTTTTTCTCCAATTCTGCCAAGAGTGTAGTAACACTCTGAAGCTGCATGTCTAGAGATTCCAAATATGGTGGCATATCCACATGGCCAGGCGACAAAACATGACCATGAGCTAGTTCACCCTCAAAATAATCCCCAACACCCCCATCACCTTCCCTTTCTCCCACCTATCCTCCATGACCTATTGGATGGCCATGGGGTCGCACCCCTTGCCAGACAAGTCCTCGTTGCCTAAGATTTACTCCAATTATACCAGACTACCAAGACCAACTATGGCCGAGCACCCAAGTGTCGTGAATCATTAAAGGAGCCCAACTCCGAAGCTTAGTGTCAGGAGTGTTGCCAGGCACCACACATTCATCCACAAGAGTCACAAAAAGAACACCCTCTGAAATCCAAAGGCACCCCTTGGCTACTATACCCCAAGCAGTCAAAGAACTAAGAACCACGGGATAGAGGCATAGAGCCCAATATTCTAAATTCCCACACCCAACCCCAAAGTGACATGAAATTACATAACAATTACCACTATAAACTAAAAGAACCCCGTTTAATTCTACTAAGCATGGGGGAGAGAGGACATAGGTAAAGAAAACATCCACCACACCCAAGCTTTTTGTAACAACAATGATCCTAGGACCAAGAAGTAGGACAAGAATTCTTACTAGAATAGTAGAAGAAAAGCCCCACTCCCTCTTGGTTCCTACGATGACACAATGTGTAAAATATTTCTCCCCTTCCAATTCTAACTAACAATAAGACAATTTGCAACCTGTCAACACTCGAGGATCCCACACCCTACGGTTTAGTTCACCAATGAAGCCACAACACAAGCCCCACTAGCCTGCAATAGCCCTAGTATTAGGAATAGCCAGTCTAGTGAGCATGCACAGGTTGGCAACTTATGCATACATGACTTTATCCTTACCACCCTCACAATCGCCCATAACGAGGGATAACAATAATCAAAGATGACCCACCATCCTGAATATAAGCCAAATGATTTTCCTCTTAAACATTTTTGGCTCCCGAAGCCACTTATCTTTGGCACACTTCATGTGTCAGTTCATAGACATATGAGAGGGTCAAAACCACTTCCCTCCTCATCATTGCCTCCACGATCATCCACCCTCAATAGGGTATATATATATATATACATATACATATACATACATACATACATACATACATACATACATACATACATACATACATACATACATACATACATACATACATACATACATATATATATATATATATATAGGAGTGTGATATTGATAAAGGACAATATTAGTGTATAGTATTCTAACGAAGTCTATTTAAGCATTAAAAATCTCCAAAAGTTTTCATAGTTAATAATCTTCTTACATGTTTTTTTAAATGTATATATGTTTTACTCATATATTAATTATTTTTATAATTATTAATAATAAATTAAAATAAAATAATATTTTTTGTTTTTGTTAAAATCTTCCAATTTGAGATGTATTATAAATAATGTTTGATCTTTATCATTAAATTAATGTTACTGCATATTTAATTGTATATAGTTGTAATAGTTTTTATGAATTTTCAATTTTAACAATGTAATATATTATGAATAAGTGTTTTTTATGCCTATCAACTTTTATCAAATATATTATATATAATGAAATAGATAAATATTAATATTTATTTTTCAAATGATTTATTAAAATTAATCTGATTTAGTTGTTATAAATATGATCCTTCTCATTACTAAATATATATTTTTATTAAAAAATTTAATTAATTTGGTTTTTTTTTTTTTTTTTTTCTAAATGCTTATGAAATTTAAATTTTCCAAAATATGAGTTGATTTTTTGTACTGTCTTTTGTATTTTTGAAGAATGGAGAGAATTAATTCTATAATTATGTTATAGAATGAAAGGCAGAAAAATGATTTATAATAAAAAATGAATAAAAAATATTTAATTCCATGGGTTTAAATTAGATGGTGATGGGTGTACTGTTAAGGTACTCTGTGATGTGAAGTACTAGCTGGTGTTAAGGCATTTTGTGATGTTAAGGCACTCTTTGATGTGAAGGTTACTCATTGGAAATTATGTGGGCAAAAATCCATCCATGTTAAGGGTTGATGTGGCTTAAGTTGGGTGTGATGCCTAGGTGATTTTCATGGCTTACATGCCTTTGGGTGAATTTAGCAAACAAAAATTTAAACATAATTATATTATATCATTAAAATAAGATATAAGCATTTGTTAAAGGACAATAGTTTGAGTGGTAGTTAGTGGGTTTAATTTCCCCTTTACCTAGGTTTTATTATCTCGAGACATGTTGTTTTGTGTATAAAAGAAATAAACAAGTTGAAAATCATGATGAGCGATTCTTATCATTCCTAAGGGTAGGAAAATTTGATTATCTCGATATTGAGGTGAATAAAATTTGGACAAGTTGAAAATCATGATTCATGAGGAACGATTCTAGTAATCTTGAAGGGGTAGGAAATTTGAATATCTTGATATTAAGGTCAATAAAATTTGATTAATCCAAATGATGTGATTAATGCAAAAGAGTGATATCAACATTATGGATCACAAAATTCTTAGATCTAACGAAAATTTGAATAAGTTGAAAATCATGATGAGTGATTTAAGGGGCATGAAAATTTCAATATCTTGATATTGAAGTGAATAGTGGTCACTATTAAAAATAGTGATGACTGATTCCTATGAAATTGTGATTAGTAATTCTTGTAAACTCTAGGAAAATTTGAATATCTTGATATTGAAATAAGTAATAGTAACTATTATGATTAAATTATAAATCTGATTTAAAATAAATAATCACATTTAAATAAAAATTAAATGTTTACCAAATAAAATAAAAAAATAATAAAAGAATATTGACATTTCAACATTAAGATAGTAGGTAAACATTATAAATTAATGTAAAATAATTATTATTTTTGATTTTTTTATTAAGGTTAGAAAATTAATATAAATTTTTTTATATTTTTAAAAAAAAAATATATTCAAAATCATGAATACCATGTGGCGGTTCTTCAAAAAATCATAAATACTTCCGCGGTATACTTTAAAAAACAATCATATATTACGAATATGGTTTATATTATTAATAATTCGTTTTAATTTTAATTTTACAAAATATATTATTTTTTGAATAACAATTTTTATATGTAATTTTATTTTTTTAATATGTAAGTTTAACATTGATTGTAGCAAATATTTAATATTATATTTTTTTTTAAGTTTTTTAATCGGACAAAGTTAAAAAAAAAAAAATAATAATAATATTAATTTAGTTAATTTTTTTGGGGTTATTTTAAATTAGACAACAAAAATGGTTTTAGGTAGATATTCTACAAAATTGACTTATCAAAAATTCTTAATTTATGTGTGACATATTATAACTTATTGATAATGCAGTGGCTTATTGATAATGCTGTTAATGCAGTGGTTTATTGATAATGTTGTGCTTCACAACTATAGGCTAGTAATTGCATAATATCAATCAATCCAAAAAATAAGACTAGGTTTAATTTGGTGGCTGAATTTTAAATCTCTTCATTTAGTCGCTGAATTTTAAATCTCCCCATCTTAATTTACACCAGGAAAAAAACCTTTCAACAAATGTTGAATGAGAATCTCTCACCAAATGTTGAATGAAAGAGATATTACCCATTATTAAATGAAAGAATCTTTCAAAACAAATGAGAATATTTAGCTCAACGAAATCCCCGGACAAGAACATAAAATCACCCTAATTGTGTGCCATACATTCTAAACCGCATCAATACCTATGTAATTTTAACTTCTCGAGCCATAAAGTTTTTAAAAACCTCCCATTCCATTACTTTAATTCGTGACCAATTATTATTTCTATTTAATAAATCGTTTCCAAAAAATAAATTGAAACCAATTATTCGCCCATATACTCTCAATCTCTTTACGTCGATAAAGAACACATTATCGTTGTCTGAAAGTGAAATTACAATAGAATTGGAAAGGAAAATCTTTACAGTGAAGAGAGCCAAAATTACAAAATGCAGTTATTTTTATAATCGCGGATGAAGAAAAACTCAAAATGGAATGAATCAGAAACACGAATGCATTGCGTGTTTGCTATTTGTTGCAACTCTGAGTACAAAAGATGATGGAACTATCTGATCCACTTATCACCGTCAATGTAACTGATGCTCAAATAATATGCGACCTGCTTCTCATGAGTGAATGCATGGGACCACGCAACTCTTTTATTTTCTCTTGCTCCTGGCCCGTCACACTGGTACTGCCCAACATAAACAGTACTGCACACAGAGAGAGGATGAAAAGCAGTAATATTAGAATGAGATATGGGATTCTAATTATACATGGCACATTCATGGTGCGGGGATAGCATAGCAGCGGCTTACTGGTCTCTGCCTGGATCGTTCCAATTATCCCATCCTTCTGGGAAGATAATGTCATCCATGTAAGTGTGAGCATACAGTACTGTGGAGTAAGGACCCCATGCCCTGCCCAGATACATTAATCCCTTGCCTGTCAACTTGCAATGCAAAAACACAAAGCCCGAGTCTTCAGACGGAGAGGATCTCTTTTGAGCTGTAAATGCGCCATTGTCTATAGGGATGGCATGTAATTCACAGCTCTGCAAAATTTAACAAACCAAAAACTTGGAATATTTTTTATCAACTGCGAAACCTGAAACAGAAAAACAAAGAAAACGCTAATCATTATTTGCGTTTAGGGTTTTACCTGATAAATAGATTTTCCATTACCGCATATGACATCGATGGCACCTTCAATGTAGCAATTTTGAAAGTAACGCTTCCCACTTTCGTCTAACACGGTGTCTTGATACCCAAGAAATCTGCAATCGTAAAACGCACAACGATCTCCCGAAATCCTCACCGCCACAGCTTGATCGTCGGGGCTCAGTTTGCCGGGACCATATGAATTCTGAAAAACTCCATTTTTTAAATCGGCTCATCTCATTCTTTAATATGATATTAACAACTAGATACCTTACCTGGATTGTGATTTTTCTAGCTGTGAAATCTGAAGCATACACAGACACGGTTGCGGAATAATATGTCCCTTTGCACAATTTCGCAGAGTCATTCCAAGTAATGACGGTGTTCTTGGCGTCCAAGCCACTCAGAGTTATAAATGGCTTCTCTGCAGGAATCGTCACCTTCTCCCTGCACAATATGAGAAAGTCCTATAAATAACAACAACAATATGGAAAGTTTCAATACAACCCAGATGATTCTGATGAAGTCTTTTCCATCAGTTATTTTACAAGTTTACCCGATTCTGAGCTATATTCTCTTATGAAAGTGACCTCCAAATAAGCTAGGGTTTTCTAACTGCTGACCTATAAGTGCCTGGTTGAACAATAATCTCGACGCGGTTCTTGTTATTCACGGGAACTGCATTGATGGCTTCTTGTACCGTGGGGAACTGGCCTTGACCTCCGTTCTTAGCTACTCTCAGCACAAATGCTCTTCTAGACGAACTACGCTTCAACTCTGAATCCTTCTCCCAGTTACTGTTACGCTCTAGATGTTGTTCAGATATCCCGCCATTAATGTAGTAGGCAGGCTGTATAAAAAACACGTGCAGCGCTGCAAGAAACAAACCGATTGCGAACAATCCTCTGCATCTGATCATATCTGAGATTTGGATAGATTCACGAATGGGTGGATTCTCAACAGTTTTGTAAAGAAAAGAATCCAACACATGGAACTCTATCAATGGTGGCAATGCATTTCCACTGGTTCAGTACTTATACTGCCCGCCCTTGCACAGAATGCTCCATATTATTGCATTCCATTGGGCAATCCATAAGTTGCGATTAGAGCGGTGGTGCTGCATTGATTGTAGAATATTTTAGTATAAATGTTGCATGTAATGCAATATTTCCAATGATTAGGGATGACTATAAATTAAATCTGCAGGTGGTTCGTTGTTGTCATTAATTTAAGTAAGCGTTACCTTCAATATGGTGATGGAGGACTCGTCTAACGAGGCTCAATATGGTGATGGAGGACTCGTCTAACTAGGCGGAGGAATGGTTTGGAGTGTTAAAAGTGGCTAGAATTTTTGCAAAAATATTTTAAATTTTTTTGTAAAATCAGTATCTGAATCTTATTTTTGATGGTGGAAATAGATTCAGCACTATCAAAAATGTTTTAAAAACTTAAAATTTTGAATTTTAACAACTATAACTTCGATTTACAGAAATCTTTACCAATTTTTTTCTAAATATGACCAAAATTTCAATAACTTTTCCAACTAACTCCTCTAACTGAAATTTCCACTTTCCCACACACTCGACCACCTCGTTAAACTACGCCAGTGATTAAGCTTGGTGTGAGTTGTAAGTTACATGAAGAATCATTTTCTTTTTCCTTCTTGGTGGTATGTTATTTTCATTAATTTAAGTATACGTTACCTTTAATATAAAATTGTTAAGTGATTAATGTTGGAGTAAGTAATTGGTTCCATCGAGGATAACTTTTTTTCCTTTTGCGAAGAGTTTGTGTTTTGGAAAAGAGGCTAATCCTTTTCAAAGCTTCGACGGATAGAGTTTATATCGAAACGTTATTTATATTAATTTAGTGTAGTTTTTAAATTTTCAATAAAATTTTTGGAATTTTAATTTAATTATTAATAAATAATTTTGGAATTTTAATAATTTTAATAATTTTAAATGAAGGGTAAAAATTTTAAATCTGAGTTATTTTTAATGTGATTTTTGGAAGTATTTTGGGGATTTTTTTGGTCTAATTTTTCAAAAAATGACGGGATTTTATTGAAATCATAAGTTCTATGGGTAACTACTACACAATATAAGTTCCCTAAGGGGTTGTGCTAATCCATATATACAGTAAAAAAACTAGTTTAAATAATATGAATCAAGGTTTCACCTCAAACTCCAAAAAATCGCACTAAAAACAACTCCAATTTAAATTTCATGAAATATTTTTTTGATAGTAGTTATAAATTAAGCTTGAGATTTATCTCAAAAGTAGTTATGTTTTTTATGTCATTTTAATTAAATTAATTATTTTAAAAAATGTCATATAAATATAAGTTATGGATTTTTGGAAATGCAATATTAGTAATGCATGGTATTTGAAAATAGTATTGTAAAAGGCTTAAGAATATCCATAGTAAAGTGGGGTGAATCTCTAGACCCAAAATCTTGTTAAATGTTTTTTTAATTGATATATGTTTAACTTATATATAATTATTATAAATTAATAATATAATTTTAAAAATAAATTTATAAATTTAATTAATTTTTATAATTTTTATAATTTTGACAATGTGAGATGTACATAAAGTAAGTGTTTTGGTGCTTATTATTAATTTAATTTATGTGGTTTTGTTAATTTAATTTATTTTAAAATATTCACTTAAATTAGTAAAATAATTAATTTTATTTTAAAAATATTTAAAATCCTTTAAAATATTAAAAAACCATTTTATATTGCAATAAAGTGATATGATTGGTTGAAGAGATGGTGGTGATGCAATTTACAAACAATTTTTGAAATTGGATTGTTAGCTATAATTTAGATTTTTATAAAAATGATATCAAATATTTCCAAATTTGAATAATTTTTAGAAATATTAGTATAAATTTTACAAATTGCTTATGAGGAAGTAGTAAGGATCATCAAAACTTATGCACTTTTGTGATACGCCTGCCTTGAGCACCTATGTATTTATGTTGTATTTATGTTATATATTTTTGAGGCTAACGTGTCTGTTATATATTTTTGAGGCCGACCGAGGCATATATGCCTATTATGGTTAAGTTGCTAAAGGGCCAAGTTTGTAAATATGATGTAACTAATGTACTTATTTTTTATTATAGTATAATATAAAACAAGCTAGTTAGGAAACTCACTCCATGGTAAAGAATATAGGGGAAGGAAACCCCAGGGTGACAAAGAACAACCAGGTGTTGATGACAGGTCTTGGTGATGAAGAAACTTGGGGCTCACATGGCTTGAAGGTGTGCCACATGGCAGAGACAGGTCTTGGTGATGAAGAAACTTGGGACCCACATGGCTTAAAGGTGTGTCACATGGTAGAGAGAGGTCATACAATTACAATGATATAAAGTATATATTGGATGGATTATCATCATTATTATGATTCTAATTATTACTCTAAGGAGGATTATGGTTTAGACTTTAGTTCTGAGCAAGCAATTGGTAAACCTTGAGCTTGGGTTCTGATAGTAGTTGGGAGTTGTTTCAATTTATAGCTGAGAGGGTGCTTGAAATTCCTAGAGCAACATGGGCTCCTGAAAGCCTAGAGTTGAGACATTCTTGCCTAGCCATAAGGCACCACTTTAGTGTAGGTTCAGGGAAGTAGAGTCTGTGGCTGGAGCCATGAATGTTGGGTTGGCACCATGGCCCTGGAGGTATGACTATTTCTGGCTTATTTTTTCCTGTGGAGTTGCAACCCCAACTCAAGGGTGACCCATGGTTGAAATTCAAAAACCACCTGGTCTATTGTAGGGTGGAACATGGAAAGCCCATAGAGAGTTATATTTCCTTAGAAAAATAAGTATTTAATGTTATGTGCCATGCTGTTTAATATCATGCATTTATGTGCCTCTTTGTTGTATTCATGAATTTATGGTTGAAACCCTAGTTCAGAGTTTTATGTACAAATGTATATAATTTCTTTATATTTCCGTTGGACATGTTGTAATTATGATATATATTTATTAAAATTGACATTATGAGAATTCTGTAATTGGATTGAAGCGTAGAGATACCGTAGAGAAATCATGTGTTTTTAAGTGTTGTGGTTGTGGTAGCATTGCTTAAGAGGAGTTTGGGGACTTACAAGGTGGCATCAAAGCTTAGTTTACGACACGGAGCTTGATTAGGCTAATATTGGAGGTGAAATGAGAAAATTACAGATTATTCACCAACTGTTTTGACAAAAGTCATAGTAATGGAATTGAGTTAAAATTTACAACATAAATTTGCAAAACAGACTCAAAAAAGTTAAATTTGTGTTATGGAAAGGAAAAATAAAGAAAAAACTTTAATATCAAAAGGCTAGATTTGCATGCATAATATTATCTTTTGATATTAATATTGACATATATACATTCAACAGAGATGTAAATATACAATATATTACAAAACATACAAATTTTTTATTATACAAAATATTATATACTCATAAAAACACACAACACAATATATATATAATATATATATATTTGAGTATATAACGTTTTATATAAAAAAAAAAGTTTTATGTTTTGTAATATAACGTTTTATAGCCGCCTTCCCTTGCACGCTGAGAATATATATATGTAAAGAGTTATCTATATTATGGAACAAGATTCCAAAGCAGAACCTCTCCCACAGATTCTGTGTGAATCTGTGTTGCATGGTTCTGCGAGTGAAGCGTGTCGGGAACCATAGGCCCTAGGCCAGAACGGAGACAAGAACCATCGTTATGGTGATTAGGTGAAAGATGGAGCATAGGCCATGGTGCCGAGCAGTGGGCCATATAGCGTTGCCATGAAATAAGCTATGATGACATCCACAATGTAGAGACAAGGCGAAACCATTGTCGACAACATGAAAACAATACATCGAGATGCTATTTACGGGAGTCATAGGATCGATCGATCGATCGATCAAATGTAGAAGATAGATGGCGGAGGATCATATTCGATGAGACGAGGCGAGTGGGTTAACAGGGGTCCAATGATCCGATGGGTGGGGTTGGCCCCCGCTGCCAAGATGACACGGCATTTCCTATTAGATACTAGGCCTTGAGGAATGTTCAGAAAATCGTCCTACGATTGGTTTGATAACGCCCATTGAAACCAGGGTAAATGCTAGTTTACTCTACCAGTTTGACATCGACCGACCCAACAAGTTATGAAATAAAATTTCTTTTATTAATTTATGGATGGGGCCGGCCGTTGACCTCACCATTGGCCCGCCCTCATCGAGTGTGGGCCCGCGTAATTTTAATAATACATTTTATTTATGCCGTGGATGAGTTCGCTAGATGGTAGCCCAAGGTCATGCCCTTTGTGGGCCACAAAGGCATGGAAGACATGGGTCAATACGCCATGCAAAGGATGAATGAGTTACTACCGAATGAGAACAAAGTGGGCACATTAATAAAAGACTAAGTGTTAGTTTGGAAACTTAATGAGGAATTAAGCTCGATAACAATTGAAAGGAAGGAACAAGGGTAACAAAACTTTAGACATGGGTCAATACGCCATGCAAAGGATGAATGAGTTACTACCGAATGAGAACAAAGTGGGCACATTAATAAAAGACTAAGTGTTAGTTTGGAAACTTAATGAGGAATTAAGCTCGATAACAATTGAAAGGAAGGAACAAGAGTAACAAAACTTTAGAGGGACATCTTCTTTGTGCATTGGAGTTGAAATTTGACGTATGAGTAGGCAAAAGAAAATGAATTTCATGTAAAATGTACCTTCAAAGATAAGAATTGGATTTGGTGGTAAGAAATCCCTATAAATAAATGAGAAATCTACAAGAATATTGAAAGGAAGAAGTTAAATTTAGTTAAAACTTCTGGAAGTTGTAAATTTCTGCCTAGGTGTCAGAATTTCATAAGTAAATAGTTGACAGAAAGATAATGGCAAGCAAAACACATTGGTGACCACATAATTTTGATTTGGATAGGAATTCCAAGGATTTTTTCTAAAGAAGTGTATAGGTCCAAAATACAATAGGTATCATGAGGATTGAAGTGATAGGAGATATGTTGGACATTAACAACCCAAAAGTGGAAGTTGGAGTAGAAAATTTTAGTGTGGGAGATGCTAGAATGGAATCAAATGGTCACAAAATGAGTAGGCTAGAAATCAAAGATCTAGAGGAGACTATGAAAAGCATCAAGATGAAGGTTCTTAGTTTTAAGGCAAATATTGTTAGACTAGTAAAATAACAGCACTAGCTCAATAATCATATTTTATAGAGTCTAAATAGAATCCAGTAGGAACTAAACCAATGATTTAAGTATAGGAAATCTTGAGAAATTGAGCACACATTTGGTAAATGAGGTGCTAGAGTTCAAGAGAGGCTAAGAGTGACGACCAAAAGTATTTATATGCTAAACAAAATTCACATAAGAGAGGTTACACCACCTAAGAGACAAAAATCAGCCATAGCATATCACCTATGAGAAGGTCCAAAAAGAGAAGCTCCCATAAGGGTAGCTTACAAGGGGAGTTGAAGAAGGTTAAGCCTCCCATCTTGAATGAAGAGCACAAAAAGAAAGAAAATGTTGAGGTTTGGTTGTTTGAGATGCAGAGGTATTTGCAATTGTTTAATTATTCTTAAAACATGGAATCTTGAATTTCTATATACCATTTGAAAGGCAAGGCTCACCTTTGGCAGGAACAACTCAAGGAAGTGAAGAAAATGGATGACAATAGGTTGACATGGTGGAAATTTAATAAATATTTTCAAAGGAAATATTTATTTAAACATTTTTATGAAAGGAAAATGAAGGAGTTTTTTGAATTGAAGTTGGGCAACATGATTATGGAGGAATATGGCTGAAAGTTCATGGGAATGCTAAAGTATGTTGGATTTATCAAATGTGAGAAGGTGAAAACCTAGAGATATATTAGTGGGGTGCCTTAATTATATGCCGATAGGCTTAAATTTTATGAGCCTAAAACCTTGGATGCAACCATGAGGAAGGTTGAGTAGTTATATGAGCTAAATAAGAATAAATCAGTTGTACAAAAATCATGGGACAATAAGAAGAAGAGTTTCCTAAAGAAGAGAAAGAAGGGGTTTAAACCCTCATCCTTTAAGAATGAGCCACAAGTGAAACAACAATTAGCTCCAATTATTAGTGAACCTGGGAGCACTGAATTTTCTGGCAAGAAACCCTTAACCCAATCTATCAAATGTTGGGGTTGTCTGGGATATCATAAAGTTCAAAAATGCCTTATAAGGGTGAAAGTAAGAAGACAATGCACAATATGCGTGCAGTTGATACAATGGAGGAAGTGGGTAGAAACATGTCGAGGATCTATGTTGCACTTGATAATAAGCAGTGTGAACACCAGGCACACATGATTGAAATCAAAGTTAAATTCCATAATTAGCCAATTATTATTTTCATTGATTCAAGAATTAGTCATAGTTATATTAACCATAAATTGGTAGGAAAATTCCAAGCACTGAAAGGCATGTCTAGTTAAATTAGCTACAAGAGTAAAGAGAAGAGTTATAAAACTAGTGAAAGAATGCCCGATTGATTTGAATGGATTGAGCACTATGGATGAGCTTAATATAATTTCCTTAAGATCATATGATTATATGATTAATTTGCATTGGTTGGAGAAGCATAATGAAATTTTGGATTTCTATAATAAACATTTTACCTATGTTGATGATGAAGGTTAGCAAAGGCAAGCTCAAAGATTCCTTAGACCGATATCTATTACAGATATATTATCTCTATAGTCTAGAAAAAATTATAGAAAAGATTGCTAGGTTTTGGAAGTTCATTTGGAGGAACCCAATAGGCATTAGCAAGCCAATTTGGAAGATTATCCAATGTTGAAAGAGTATGCTAATGTATTTTCTAAAATCCCATGACATCCTCTAAGGAGGGATATAGTTTTCTTAATTTTTTTAGTGTCTCGAGCTACTCTAGTATCTAAGGCATCTTACAGGATGAGTACTCCAGAGCTTAGAGAACTGTAGATGCAGTTGGAGGAGTTATTATAGAAGGAGTACATATGACCCAATGTATCACCATGGGGTGCTCTGATTCTATTTGTTAAGAAAATGGATGGAACCTTGCATCTATTTATGGACTTTTGATAGATAAATAAGGTGACTATCAAGAATAAATATCCATTTCCAAGGATAAATGATTTGTTTGATCAACTTCTAGGAGCTAAGGTGTTTTCCAAGATTTATTTGAGGTCAAGATATCACCAACTGCAAATTAAGGAAGAATATATAATTAAGACAAATTTCAAAAATCATTATGGACATTATGAGTTCATGGTGGTACCTTTTGGATTAACCAATGCACCAGGTGTTTTTATGTGTTTGATGAGTGGAGTCTTCTATGAATATTTAGATAAGTTCATAATTATTTTCCTGGATGACATATTGGTGTACTCTAAGTCTGAGGAGGAGCATGAGCATCACTTGAGCTTGGTTCTATAGGTTCTCCAAGAACACCAGTTGTATGCTAAGATTAGTAAGCGCCCTTTTTATAAGAAACAAATTCACTATTTGGGCCATTATTTTAGAGGATGGGATATTTGTAGATCCATAAAATATTGGTCCATAAAGGAATGGCCAACACCAAAGAAAATGATGAAAATCATGTATTTTATTTGCCTAGATGGTCATTATTAAAGATTCAATGAATGATTTTATAGGATTTCCCACCCCATCCCTTTGTTGTAGAGAAAGGGAATTAAATTTGAATGAACCTTTGCTTGTGAGAATCCTTTTGGCATAAAGGCTCTATTAACAAGCGCTCAAGTATTGAATATTGCAGATTCGAATGAGGATTTTTTGGTAAGCACTGATGCATGTCGAGAAGGTTTGGGAGGAGTACTTATGAAGAATGGACATGTGGTATGTTAGCAGTCTAGAAATTTGAAGGACCATGAGAAAAATTATGATGCACATGACTTAGAGTTGGTAGTTACCATTCATGCTCTTAAGATGTAAAGACATTATCTTATGGGTTGTAAATTTGAATTGCAGATAGATCACTATGGTTTATGGCATTTTTGTGAACAACCAAATATGAATGCTTGTTAGATCAGGTGGCTAGAATTTTTAGCAGAATATGATTTCAAAATTAAACACATTAAAGGAAAGGAGAATAAAGTGGTAGATTCTCTTAGCCTAAGAGTGTTTTGATGCATGATTGAACAATGAGTGTATGGAAGGTGGGTATAATATCTAGAGTTAAATAATCTATAGAGTTAGATCACTAGTATTTGGCCATCAACAAAATTTTACAGAAGAAGGAAAGGTAGCCAAAATATTTAGATTATGAGCTTGGAGAATATGAAGTTCTTATTTATGAAGGTCGTATATATGTAGCAAATGTGCAAAAGGTGAAAGAGTTAAGTATAAAGGAGATGCATAGGATGCCTTATGTAGGACACTCCAGATATCATAATACTATTACACAGATCAATAAATAGTATTTCTAGCCTAGACTAAAGAAGGATGTAACAAATTACATAGCTAGATGTTTGGAATGTTAGAAAGTTAAGGTTGAGAACAAGCACCCAACATTTTTATATCCCATACCCATTCTTGAGTGGAAGTGGGATGTGGTGTCAACGTATTTTATTACTAAATTGCCCAAAATAACTAAAGGGAATGATGTGATTATGGTAATGGTTGACAATCTTACCAAAGTTGCACATTTCATACTAGTGAAATCAACTCATAAAGTAGCTAACATAGTTGATACTTTTATGAGAGTATTTGTTAGGTTGCATGGCATGCTTAGGCTAATTATTTTGAATAAATATGAAGTTCACATCTAATTTTTGGATGGTATTATTTAAAGGCTTACGTACTAATCTAAATTTTAGTACTGCGTATGACCCATACTCTGACAAAAAACCTAAGCATGTTAACCAGGTGATTGAATATAATTTGTTTGCAGCCTAGTGCGGGGACCCCTGTAGCTGTGTGTGTAGGGTGGATAGAGTCTGTAATCACTTGGAAAATATCAATAAAGAGAAATATTCTGCAATTTCTGTGTCTTTGTTCTGTTGATGCATCTTGATATGTTATGTATGAATTTCATTTATAATGCTTATATGATGTGCGAATGCATGTAATTACATTGGTCAAGTGAACGAAGTAAGAACATTTGTTTACGCAGTGCTAACTATAATTGTTTATTAAGATAAGCAAGTCACTTAGACTAATTTGGGAATCTGCACGGTACACTACCATAGCAGCATGAAAGTACCTGAGCTAGAGGTTAGGGTTGCGCGAAGGTCGATCATACCCTTTTGTGGAGGTATTGAATGGCAGAATAAAGAGCTTGTCTCGCAAGACCTAGAGCAAAGTGACCTATGAAAAGGAAAGAATAAAAGGAATAAACCAACATCACGACCATCTTAGGGTGCAGAAACTTGGTTCCAACATCCCCCCATACTTCTTTAGGTGAGACTTCGTTCCACGCTCTGCGGGTTGATGCCGAAAGGGACAGTAGTGTAGGGATTTGTTTGGCTAATTAATGTTGAACCTGGGTCAGGCCCCAAAAAGCCAACAAATGGTTTCATTGTTGAGACTGGAATCTACATAAGAGATGTGTGACGTCGTATCACTGGAAACCAACTAAGAAATAGATCAAAAATTGGTTGGATAGGAAGATCCACGAATTCGCGGTGCAAGAGAATAGAAACTCGCGACTGACAAAGGAAAAGTGGTTGGATAGATACCTATATATAGAGATCCACGAAATATTTTTCTTCTCCTTCCAGGTTGAGCTATATAAGTGGATTGCGAAGCTAGCAGATAGCCAAGGAAGGTGGAAACTTGATGGTCCTATTGTTTGGACCCTACAGCTAGTACATAAATTGGAAGCATCTGAGGCCAAGATCACCCGTGCTATTGATCATTGGCTTGATTATGTCATAGGAGGATTTGTGACTGAATTTGTAGTCGATACCTCAGTCAGATACAGCGAGGCAGACCGATGCTTTTTCAAAGGAATGTGAGGTAAGTATTTGAAATCTTTGAATACCTGGATTAAAATGTATTGTGTAAAAAGTGGGTTATGCAGCTACCTTGATGTTTGGAGCTACACAAAGTAGGAAAACTTACTAGAACGAAGGAAAAACAGGGTCTTGAATATAGTCCATTGATTTCACCTCCATGAGGTGATGAAGAGGGAGTAGTGCAGGTTTCTCTGCGAAGTGCTATTTAGTTAATAAGACAAGGATTCTTGTGAATACCACTTCTGCCCACACCACCTCCAACTTCACCACCATCACCCACGACCTCACCCGTACCACCTCCACCTCCACTATAGTTCAGTATAGCAAATTCAATGAAGCTTCCTTTGTTCAAAGGCTTGGGAAATGAGGACCCGGACTAGTTCTGGTTCATCGTGAAAGCCATATGGGAATATCAGGGTGTTACAGACGATCATATAAAAAAGGTAACCCTGGTTAGTGCTCTGTAGGATCATGTGCTAACCTAGTACATCAAGTACTCGAATGATAACCCAAATGCTGGAGTGGCAAATATCCAGATAGCTATAAATAGAGAATTTAGTAGGCCTAAATTTGAGGCATAGTCTATTGTAGGGTTCAAGAAAATTGCGATGCAGCCAGGCAAGACACCGTGGGAATTAGATCAGAGATTGAAGTGTAAAATCCATGAAGCTAATATGAACCTAACAGACGGACAACATCGCGAATGGTTTGCGGCTTCGCTCCTGCCACACTTAAGGGTTGCATTGTGACAACAAAAGATAACAAGTCAGGCATAGGCCTTGGAGATTTCCATGAGAATGCATGAAAGACCGATGCAAGATCCAAATTTGAGGGTTCAACATATCCATGCGTAGTTGAAAAATCTTTGCCTCAAGATGCAAAGTTTGAAGCAGAACAAAATGGTTCGTCCAGAGGTGTGCGAAGAGGTATGGTGCCTAAAATGCAAGAGTCAGGGGCATGACAAAGACCATTGCCCAGTCTTTGTGAACTATATTGTAGGAGGAGGACCGATGCATTTGAGGCCAGAGGCTCAGGCAAGACCAAGTGCGGGGCCTGCATTGTGGTTCACTATATGTCAGGTAGTAGGAAAACATGCCATAGATAACTGTCATTTGCTGTAGAAGTTTCTACAAAGACCACAACAACTGTTCTGCAACTTTTGTAGGTTGATAGGTCATGATGAGCATAATTGCAAGAGTTATGAACTGATGATGGATAAAACTCCCACCTATAGGGTTCAGGCAGAAATGCGGCCCCCTGCCTAGAGTGCAGGGATGGCGTGGATAGTATTTTAGGGGCACAGATGAGGCCGAGGCGGGGGAGGGCCTAGCAAAGGTCGGGGATAGTTGATCTGCTACAATTGTGGAGGACTAGGACACTATGCCTATGATTTCACTAACCAAACACATTCGCCGTGCAAGTACTGCACTTTGTTTGATCATGAAATAGAATATTTCCCTAAGGTAATAGCAAGGATACATGACAAAGGGGCGCTACCACCCTCGCCAACTCAGAACCTACAAATGATGAGGTCTGAGCCATATGAAGAGGATCCAAATGTGAATATAGTGCTCCAAAGTGGAATCGTAACAAGAGATGACAAGGGGAAATAGCCAGAAGATAGTACATGGGTTAGTAAAGCTCTAATGAAGGAGGCTGAGTTTGATTTGGAGCACGCACGTGAAACCTTCATGGAAGCGAGGCAGAGCTTCGTTGAGGCTCCACCTCTGGGAGCAATGATAAGCCCGATCAGGAGATGGAACCTTGTATGGTCACAACCTTCCTGGAGACCTATACAAAGTTACTGCGTAATAGTAAGGCTATGAAGGGGTTACAAGAGCTCATAAATAGATGCATTGGAAATGCTCCGAGTGAGCCATGCATAGTACAAAAGATTGGTAAGCATAAAACAAGGATGGGACAGGAGATGAGGCTAACCGTGCAGATAGGAGAGTATGAAATGGATTAGGTTATTTTGGACCTGGGATCAAATGCGAACATCCTACCAAAGCAGACTTGGGAACTGATGGGTAGACCTACACTGCAATGGTCTTTGATTCAGCTAAGGATGGAAAACCAACAAAAGATCATCCCCATGGGGTGGTTTCAGGGGGTGAATGTAGATATTGAAGGTGCGAGCACGCTAGCTGACTTTGAAGTAATAGAGATAGTGGATGACAGCAACCCCTATCCCGTGCTCCTAGGAATTGACTAGGCTACTGATATGAATGGGGTAATCAATCTAAATAAATGAAAGATGATATTTGAGAAGAAATCACTACACGTAATAGTACCCCTAGATCCTTTTGAAGGATCGTGCTATACTGAACCAGTCCGCGATTATGAGAGCGATGACGATATAGATTGTATCTATAATATAACAATGTGAGACCAAGATTAGGTGAATCCAACAATGGATTGATGGATTACATGGGACTGCGAGAGTTCCTGCACCTCAGACTTCGATGAAGAGTCAGAGCACTTGTAGAATTAGTTACATGAAGTGACTACGCTAAGTTGCAACATGATGACCCGATCGCTGTGCTATGTGTCCTTAGATGTAAGAAATATGCCTACTTATGATGGCCTAAATGATTTATATATTTTTTTGGATGCATTTGAGATTGAGGTACCAAAAAAGCAGCACTTCCATGCGTTGGACTCAACACTGCATGCTATGCCTGCAAGATGGTGGGGTATGCATAAGGGAAGCTTTGATGCTTGGCGCAAATGTAGGAGGATGGTGAGAACACAATTTGGGAAGCCTAAGATGAAAATGACAAACAAGTATTATGGGCAGGATGATCCGCAAATGCATTTGGCCAAATGGGCTTAGGCTTATGGAGAGAAGCCCCAACCTGAAAGGGTGCACTTGTTTTGTCACACCCTAGACGTCATTTCAATGAACTGGTACATAGAAATAGAGCTACGCCATGGTATAGGTGAATGGAATATTTTGCGTGAGGGATTCATAATGACCTTTAGTTTTAAAGATGGGTTTGACTGTATTGATGAGGCGCTACAAGAGGTGAAAGCAGAAATCTTTAGGATACCGTAGGATCCTTTGGACCTAATTCAACCTGAGTGGGCTACTCAGCTGAGTCACATGTTGGAATGCTATAACGTGACCACTAAAGAAGAATATGAGGATCCGCGGAAGATTAACATCCTTGAAACAAAAGGCCACTGCGAGGTTGAAGGACTGCAAATTGAGAATCCTGACATAACTGCGTCACTGAAAATGAAACAAGTAAACATTGGTATGTAGGAAGAACCCAAATTCGCAAGGATTGGAGACTATTGGGATAACAAAATGGTGGATAAGGTCTTTGAATTGCTTTGTGAGTACCAGGATTTATTCCCCACCAAGTTTACGGATTTAAAAGGGATAATTGGGGACTTGGATGTTATGAAGATCACATTGAAGCCCGATGCAAAGCCGGTTAAGCAAATACCTTACCATCTCAATCCAAATTATAAGGAAAAGGTCCTCTTAGAGCTAGACAAGATGCTCGCAATAGGCATCATTGATCCTATGGAAGAATCTGACTAGATAAGCCCAATGGTGGTATAGGAGAAGAAGTAGAAGGATGAAATAATGATATGCGTGGATCTCAGAAAGCTGAATGACACTTGCGTACATGATCCTTTCGCAACTCCATTTATTGATGAAGTGTTGGACAATGTAGGTGGCCAGGAAGCATATTCCTTCACTGATGGGTTCTTTGGGTACCACCAGATCAAAATTGTGGCAGAGGATAGGAGAAAAACAACCTTTGTGACTGAGTGGGGTTGTTTCTTGTACACTATAATGTCATTTGGATTGAAGAATGCACCTACGATCTTCTTGCATCGATTCATTGTTGTGTTCAAGGAATTTATTCATAAGTTCCTAGATGTATACTTTGATGACTAGAATGTGTTTGGGCTAGTAAAACACCATGTAGCAAGCTTGCACCTGATGCTAGATACCTGTCAAAGATACTAGAATGTGCTTAATCTAAAGGAGTGTCTGTTTTTGTGTTCCTTTTGGGACCTTGTTCGGTCATGTGGTTTGTAGACAGTGACTGATGGTAGATCCCGTGAAGATTGCGATGATACTAAACTTGGAAGCACCAAGGTGTGTAAAGTAGTTGTGCGCTACCTTAGGACACACAGGATATTATAGAAATTTTATCAAGGCTATGCCCAGATCACCGTGCTTATGGAGAAATTGTTGAAGAAGGACGTCACATTTTGTTGGAATGAGGACTATAAGAAGAGCTTGAATATATTGAAAGAAAAGATGGTCATCGCGCCGATTCTAGTCTTCCCAAATTGGAAGTAGGAGTTTCATGTACATGTCGATGTGTCATGTATACCACTGGGAGTAGTACTGAGACAGGTTGGCGGAGGAGGCTTGGACCATCTTATTATGTTTGCAAGCCGAAGACTATCCAAAGTGGAGAAGAGCTATTCCACCACCGAGCGCGAAGGGTTAGCCATGGTGTAGCAGCTGATTGTTGAACTTCCTCCACGTGCTGTTTGGTGACCATTGCTACTGAACTACTGCCCTGAATCCTCTACTGAGTTTCTTGTAGTTGCACAATCTTTGCTTTAATGGAGGTTGTAATTGTATAATCCTCATTGATCCATGATTGTAGGCACGCTTTAAAGACTGCTTCTTTGTTCCGAGCGACATCCACCTGTTCCTTGAGCACCTTTGCTTGCTGCATCCTTGCAAGCCTCTATGTAAGGGAAACCATTTGCATGGTCCCTTTTACTTCGTCATACTTTTGTTGTAGCTTGCGCACCTTTATCTCTAGGCACTCTACATTTGGGTCCTCCTACAGGGTGGTTAGGACCTCGAATGACTCTCGAACAACTGCATGTAATCTGCCACTACGATGTCAATTGCCACTATTGCTGTTGTAACAGTAGTGGTTCACCATTCCCTAATTGCGGAGTTGAAGGCTGAGCCTTTAACTACAATTCTGCGATCTACAGGATCAGCTCCAATTGAACCCTATCCATCTCTTCTCTAGCGTCGTGCACTCCTATGGCCAATTTGCGGACGTGCACCTCCACCAGTTCTTCTGCTTGAATGTCTAACTCTAGGACCATTCGATAGAATTCCTCTATAACCTGCATAATCTACTAATTCTGTTCGAATGGCTCATTGCGCTACAGGCGCAACTATTCAATGTTGATGTGCTACTCACTCATCACCTGTAGTGCGTGACTCTCCTTGGCTTGAAGTTCTGTGATGACTCTATCCTGTAAGAGATAGAGCATCTCTCAAGGGAGTGTGACCATATTTAATCTGACCCCTTTCGAACTACTGACCATGGCCCTGTTGGCTTCCTTCTCTGTAGTAAGTGCCTCACTTGGTAGCACTATCATGTTGGTAACACTTGTGCGCAACATTTCTTCGACAGCCAAAGTGCTGATCGTGAGGCTGGTGGACACTATGCCAACCTATGGAGTGCATACCTACAGATCCTGCAACTCTGTTCTAAGGGCCCCCAATACCAGTTGCTACTGTTCTTCAATTTGTTAGAGGGCCTTCGCCGTGACATCCCTCACCATTTTTTTGATGTCATGCAAATCCCCCTCAGTGAGGGTTATTGGGTCAAAGGACATTTTGGATGCCTTGGTTTTCTTCTGAGACACTGTCTTCTCTCGTGGCTATGGATGCTTGAGTTAGGTGGATGTTTTCTACGGGTCCATGCCACCTTGTTCTGTGTCTATCTCTTGTTTAGGCGAAGGTGACTTTGTTCCTTCACGCTCTTCCTCCCCTATTTTTTGCTATTGTTTGGCCAACTTCACAGTGTCACATGCTACCTGGGCCTTAGCCGCTGCTCCTTCCTTTCTGCACTTCTCCACTAGCTACGCCATCCAAAGTTTTGTCTCTTCTTTCTTGCGTTGCACAATGGACTTCTCCAGTTCCACCGCGGAGTCAGCTAGAGCATGCCACTCTAGCGGCCAAAACTCAAGGACTGCGAATATTACATTGTCAGTCACCAAATACAAAAAATCATGGCACGTCTTCATAGGGTCCTTCCGTGCCCTGATGACGACATGGTGGAAATCTGCTTTGAACTCTGCAAAGATTTGCAAACTATTGTAGACTATGGGCGATAAATGCAACTTGCGATTGATCCCCATTTGGATGTTCATCTCCATTAGCACCCAAAATATCTTTCTTTCTCTGACCAACTATGTGTCCTTGGTTACCCACAGCGAAGCGTACATCGCTGCTTCTAGAAGGTTTGGTGTGACCAAAGGGAACTGGTTATCTTCAGGAAGCTCCCATGCCACTAGTACGACGACAATAGGAGCCATGCATAATGAAACATTTTTCCTTGCTCCTATGCCTCACGACAGTTTGTAAGGAACTTGCCGCATAGATAGTTCAACCAGTTGAATTGGACCCCTTCTACGCATTATGCCGCTAGTGAAACCACTGGTGCAGGCACCTCATCCGCGTGGCACTTACGCATCACCTTCCCTACCAATATTTGTAACCTTGACTATAGGGTTGTTGATGCTAGAGATGGCATACCCCCGCTTCTTCTTCCCTAATTTGAACTTCTTCTTCATTCCTTCCATGAGGGTCAACTCATCGCTCTTTCCCTCTGAAATATTAGTTGGATCCTCCCCTTAGCAAGTGTCATGTGGAAAGAGTTAATCTTGCGGAAGAAACCAACCTCCCTAGAAGCCTAAGACTTTCTAGTGACAAACAAGACAATTAAGAGCAATCCTTCTCTAAACATGCATTATCATACGAGAAACCAAGTGTTTTAGATCCTACCTGTAGTCCAACGCTGTTGTAGTAGTCTAGCCTTGTCGATCCAGATGAGCTCCTCCTTCACTTCGAAACCTGCATACACTAACAATCAAACGATTACATAACACCTGAATATCTCATAAAACAAGACATATTCAACATATAGACCAATGAGTATATGAAACAATTCATTAATAACAAATCATTGAGAAGAATAGACTTATTTGTATTAATAGGAAACAAAAGAAACCATTACAACCTGAGCCTTGGTGTTGTGCAAATTCCTCCCAGGGTCTAGCAAGAGTTTTCCTCTACTTTGACAAGCTCACCCACTTCCAAATGAAACAAGAAAGGATGGTAATCTCTCCTCACAAGCCTCTACAAGGAAGTCGTAATTCCAGCAGCATCTACCCTTTGGAATGTTCAGCTTTCAACCTCCTCTCCTTTGGCTCAATGCCTGTATTTATAGTGTTCTAGAGGAAGTTATTCAGGTCCAACATCAATGGGATACTCCCTCTTTTGGATGGGGTAGCTACTCTCTTGATGGGATAAGTTCCTCTATCATAGGGATGCATGAACCATCTGGAGGCGCTCAATACACGTCAAACACTCTTCTAGAAGGCTCTAGAAG
>APFE031293788.1:0-24365 GCA_000404065.3 Pinus taeda
TATATTGTCGGGCAGACTTGTTCGGGAGTTGCCCCTCCCCTTTATATTGTGCAATTGTTGTTCTCTTTTAATTGCTGTGGATAATGAATAAGTATGGGTGTTCATTGATATAAATGATAACTTAATTATACTTGGTTGAGAATCACAAACTAAGTAGGAGAAAGTGAATTTAGGCATAGTCCATGTGCACAAGTATTGTTAAAAAGAAAGTGTTCGGTGGTGCCGTACCTCGCTGGCACGGTTGAAAGACCACCGTAGGCTTGGGGGCGTGACAGTTGGTATCAGAGCTCGGTTGGAGCTGGTTTGAGCAGGTTGCTCGTAATGGTGAAGAGTCAAGAAGGATGTCTATCTTGCAGGAAATGGGTATTGCAACCTTCAAGGAATTTGAAGGGAGTCTACTTGAAGAATCAAGGGAGGTTGAACAAAGGTTTGCAGAATGGGGCAAGAACTTGTTCAAAGCAGAGGATGCTCTTCGTGCCTTGATCAAGAAAGGGATTTCTGATGGGGAGATGGAGTCCTACATATGTTGCAAGGACGTTTGCCATATGTGAGGGAAGTTGACATCATGGATATTGATGCTTGGAGGATGCTGTCGAGGGCGAAAACGACTTCAGGTGGAGGAGGATGTAACGCCTTCTAGTTTGTGCGACGGGAAGGGCACCGGGCGACTGGACACGCACGCACGATGGGCGTGTGACGATGCGACGGGTGGGTGCGACCAACCGAAGTGCAACGAGAGTGCAGAAGAAATGCGACGATATATGCGACGATTCAAGGAGCGACTTACGACACTTAACAAATGAGCGTGGAGCGAAGAGGACTTATACCCTATGGAGCGTGGGCGTTCAAGTGGGTTGGCCGACGAGTTTCATGGGCGTTGTTGAAGTGTGCAAGCCATCGATAAGGGGGTCGGCTGGGCAAGCGACCACCCTTGGAGCAAGCGTATATATTGGAGCGTTCAACCATTCGTTCAACACACAATCGAACATCGCACATCTTCGTGGAGACAAGAAGGAAGTGCGTAGTTTTGAAGGAGTAATGCGCATAGCTCATGCGCATCACTTGGTAAAGGCGCAGTTGGTATTTCTTGTGGACAGTTGAAGGTTGGCAAGGTGTGCCGGATTTTGGTTGCAGATTTGTGCAGGACTTGAGGTGGAGTTCTTGGTGTCTCGGGTGAGCACCCTCCTACCGTGCAAGAGTGGCACAAATGTTGTAAAGGCTGTTTTGTCTTTGTTGTAAAATTGACTAAGTATTGGCTTGGATTTTGCCAAGCATTACTTGTGAATATTGTATTATTGAAAGACTGATATAATATATTGTCGGGCAGACTTGTTCGAGAGTTGCCCCTCCCCTTTATATCGTGCAATTGTTGTTCTCTTTTAATTGCTGTGGATAATGAATAAGTATGGGTGTTCATTGATATAAAGGATAACTTAATTATACTTGGTTGAGAATCACAAACTAAGTAGGAGAAAGTGAATTTAGGCGTAGTCCATGTGCACAAGTATTGTTAAAAAGAAAGTGTTCGGTGGTGCCGCACCTCGCCGTCACGGTTGAAAGACCACCGTAGGCTTGGGGGTGTGACAGATGGGTTCGAAGTTAAGGTTGCTTTCCAAGGTCGGAGTTTTCTTGCCAGCGTCCCTGAGGCGTTGGGTGGGCTCGGAAAGAGTTGAGTGGCATTGGACGTGGATGACGTGTCTGTCGGCCGTAGTTATTCGAACAGAGCAGACGTGTTTTGAAATGAGGGCATTGGAAACGTGGGTGGAAAAGGAGTGGAATGTTCTCTGGCCTCTGTTTTCCAGTTGAGTATCTAATTTGGCAATGTAGTTGTGCGGTTGCTTTGACTTATTTTTTATATTTTGGGAAACTTTTTAGTACCTTCTTCAACTTTCGAGTATGGTATTTGGGAAACTTTTTCGGTGCTTTTTTTCAACTTTCAAGGGTGGTATTTGGGATTGAGATAGTTTGGTGGGTTATAATTTTGGTAATTTAATTGGTTGGGTTTGGGATAAAATTTGATAGTGAAATGTTTATAATAAAGTTTTATATATTTATATATATATAAATTTATGGGTGTAGATTAATTAGTGTTTGTGTTAGTTTTTATCAAGTTACAGTTTCAAATAAGATGGGGAAGAGTTGAAGTGGGAGTTATTTTTTGGGAAATTAAATCTTTCCACAATCTTGATGATAGCATTTTACTACTGGGCAGATCATTCTTCCATTCAACATTAGGACTAGCCCCCAACCTAAGCTCAACATAATTTGAAAAAAACTAAAAAATAATATATTATTAACTTATAAAAATGGATAATACAAGTGTTAAAATGGTTAAATTTGATTTTTTTTTAGTTTTGAAATTCCAACTATAATGAATATATTCACCAAATTTCAATAATATTCTTCACTAAATTTTTATGATATCTATATAAATAATTAACTTGGAAATTTTTTATTGATTTTAGGTTTACAAAAAATTGAAGTTTATAGTATTTTAATCTTGAGGAATATATTCAAAATCATGTTAGAAAATTGTTGACTAATTAGATTATGGGGTTTAATAAATGTTGGGTAGTGATAAGTCATGGATGATGGTTCCTTCTTCTCTTATAAAAATGCCTACAAAGGGGTATTAAATTATTTTTTCTTCTTTTCTTATAAAAAGGCTTTTAAAGAGGTATTAAATGATGAGCAATAATAAATAATAAATAAAGAATGGTAATAATTAGTTGATTAATTGTTATTAGTTTTTAGTACGCCCGATTGGAAAAACATAGATGTTTTATGGTTTTGTTATTACTATTTATTGAAAATTTGGTTATATTTTAAATAAAAATGTTTTAACATATTATTATGATATTGAAATTTTCTTTGAAATTTTACACTATTTATTGAGGACGGTCAATAACCATTTTGCTACACAACATTAAATTCTACATGGGAGTATACACTATCATATTTGAATTTGCTTCAAATCCAACAACATATACACCACCTCATGCAACATTTATACTATGTAGGAAGTTGGTTATGGATCACCAGGTTGAGAGCATGGAGACTCTATAATGTATTGTAACTATTTGATAGTTGTTGAATAGTCTTTTGAATGTGTTTTCAATTGTGGAGTCTTAATCCTTAAAAGGTTTTATGTAGGAAATTATTGTTTAAGGGTTGTATGTTTCTATGTTGTTTATTATTGTTATTGTGCTTATTTAGTTGTATGTACATTATTCCCTCATTGTTTAGTATAGGAAACATTTTATGTGCCTCTTATTCTTTTCATTTGGTATCATACCCTAATCACCTTAGATCCAAGGTGTTAAGAATAAGTTTTTTTTTTTTTTTAACCTATTATTGGTTTGAGTGAGAGCTTGTGCAAAAGGAAGTTTTGTTGTCAACTAATGATGAGCACATCTAGATTAAGACCGAAGAAGTTTAATTGCACTACATTTAAGGTATGGAAGCTCAAAATGGAAGATTTTCTCATATAATTTGTGTTTGGATGTTTATATTACTATTCTTTCTTCATGGTGGGCCTAGTTGGCTCTTGAGTGTTAATTAATCTTAAAAGAGGTTTAATGGACCAATGAATCAAATCCATTAATCTCCAATTACTAGTGGGAATTTGAACCTAAATGAGTAGGATGACAATCATCCCACTCAAGCTTTACTTATATAGTAATTGTTGTATATTTTGATTATGTGACTTCAATATTAATATTTTTTTATTGTTTAATTTCATAGGTTACAACAAGAAAATTGTTGTATTACCCTTTTGTGGTCTTTGTCAAATTCATGGGACAAACTAGTAATGGCATTGTAAGGAAATTGGTGTTTAATGAGGCAATCACTGCTTATGAATCTACCAGTAAAGCTTTTGTTGTTCATAGAAGAGCAAAAGAAAAAAGTGTGAAGAGGAAAATGGTAGATTCAAATCCTATGGGATATCAAAGTCTCTTAGAAAGTTGAACAAAAAATATTGGAACTAGTACAACATCAAGCAATCAACTACGTTCATCAAATTAACTCAAAATTATTAGAAAATGATATTTAAAACAAAATTTAACAAAACGCAAAATAAAACCTTCTTAAAATTTATTTTAATGATTTATGTAAATCAAACCTACTCTAAACTATAAGAAATACCAAAATTAATTAGTAAAATTCTCTAAATATTAATTGAAATTTTAATTTTGATTTTATGAAAAAAAAACTTATTCATATTAATTATTTATGGATTTTGCCAATTCATAACCCCAAATAAAAATCATTCTCTTTGTGAAAATTCCTCAAATCACTCTTCAAAAGGATATCACACTCCTTGTGAAAATTCTTCAAATCACTTTTCAAAAGGATATCACACTCCTTAAAAGATAGTTAAAACTTATCATTACAAATTTATATGTAAACTTTTAAATTTACGTGAATATCCAAGGGAAAATCCTCCCACCCGAATAAAGTCAAATTGTCAATCAAACAGGAATTAAGTTAAATCGCTAATCATGAAGTCATACATCGTGTAACCAAAGAAATTCAACTGGAATTAATTTTGAATGCAAATTACAAGAGTCTGGATCTGCTCTGCGGGTAATATACAACTGCAGATTTATCATACTTGTATGACAAAATTGTGGAGTGCGCATACAACAACAGGGGCAGTGAGTTGCTCGTGCACAAGTCGTACAGTTCAACTTATCATCAAACATATAAAGCGTTTCTCCAATTACTAATTTGTCATGAATGCCAGGATCACCACCAACAATCCTCTGAGATGAATTTCCATCTGAGTCCCAAGCTTCACCAGTCGAATTGGATGCCTCAGCCAGCGAAAACAAGTTATGATGCAGAGTCTTGGCAGAAGTGCTGGAAGACGGTTGATGTTGATGTTGAGATTGGGCTGCAGAGACCATAGCCTATGAGCATTGATCTAGTTCACCTCTTGGCTGCAACCCTTTCCAGTCGACAGCTTTGAAGCTGGTACTGCACCTTTCTTCTGTAAATGGAAGCTCCTGGATGGAGGAGCCATTACAAATGTCTGATTTTAATAGAGGCTTATCTGAAGTTGGAGATTTACTTATGGAAGATCTCACAACAGTCCACAGACCATGGAGGCTTGTGATCCAATTAGGCCTGTTAGCAACTTCTTCAAATTTACAAGCTGCGGCCAGTGCCATCAATCTGTCTCTGGGAGAAGGCCTTGGGCATTGCTCAACTGATCTATTCACCTCTGCATTGCGTTCCCTAGTTGGGCTTGGGAGGCTGAGTGACGGAATGAGAGTCGTTTGAGAAGAGTAGGAATCCCATATGTGATTCCTAAAATCCAAATGACTAGTCGGAGATCCCGGACCCCTAATGGCCTCCTCTGCCTCAATAACAGAGCAGTCCTCTTTTAAGAAAGGATGGTTCAACAGCTCTGCACTGGTCCACCTCTTCTTGGGATCTCTCCGAAAGCATTTCTCTAGGAAATCCCGAATCTGAGGTGCAAGACATACAGGCAACCCAGGCAGCTCCTCTGCGCATCCAATTCGATACATTGCGGCGAGGGGACTAGAAACGTGGCTCCATGGAGGCCTGCCAGTGGCCATTTCAAGCACAGTGCAGGCGAGAGACCAAATATTAGAAGCAGGCCCCTGCTCCACCTGGTTCACCACCTCTGGAGCCATCCACTGAGGGGTTCCCCTCAATTGCAGGGCCTCCTCGCACTTCTCCTCATCATCAACCCTCTTAGCAGAACCAAAGTCAGCAAGCTTCACACCATTGGAATCGACATGAATGTTGTTCCCTCGATATCAGAATTGATGGCTTCCAGAACCTTGTAGACCGCTTCTTGCTCTCTGCTATCCAGCGTTGGCTCTAGCATGTAATCATCTCCATTCCCCAAAACTTACAGAAGCAACAGCAGCACGGGGATCGCCATTACAATTCAAAAATCTCTAAAAGTGAAAGTATTTCGGACTGGATACTGAAACTGTAAATTACAGAATGGATTACAACAGGTTGCTGATATATATGTTGGTTTTTCATAGCGATTTCAAATTTGAATTTTATTCGCCCGCGCACAACCTCATGTATGCCATAACCTCCAAACGCATGGCATGCGATTTCAAATTTGAATTTTATTCGCCCGCTCACAACCTCATGTATGCTAGATGCCATAACCTCCATACACATGGCGTACTGTCAACGCAATTATGGCGGATCTATCATGCGCATAATCATGTGTATGGTGGATCATGTGGCATCGACATAAGCCATGGTTGATGAACGCGGAATCGGAATTTGTTAGCCGGAGAAATGATGCACACGGCTGACCACCAAAGCCGATGTCAGAACCCGTTTACCAACACTGTCTTTAAGGTCTATTAAGGGTGCATTTATAATTCTATAGCGGTGGAAATAGGAGTTGCCATCAAGGATGGACTTCACGTGTTCTACGTATGACATTGAGAATCCACCATCAATGCCCTTATAAATGAGAAGTGTCATTATAGATGCAATTGCTCATTGCATAAACGAAGTGGAAGATTTTCAAACTAGTTTTGAATGCTTTTTATTTTTTGCTGGGATAGATTATGAATTTGATCCATGGAATTGTTAATATGGATTTAATATGAGTTTAGAGGGTGTAAAATGTATAGTTGATTTTTTAGATTTAAAAAAAGAAAATAATAAATATGAATAAAATTTTAATTTGGATGAGAAACAGCACTACATATTATACTAGGTTATAAAATGAAACGTCTTAATAAATCTAAATTATGTAATTTTAAAACTAGAAAAATAACACAGAGACCACACTAAATCTATAATAAATATATATATTCTATTCACAGATAATAAATTCCATGCATAGTTGGATGAGTAACTTGAGGAAGAAATCTAGAAGAAGTGCTTTCAAGAGGCCAACTTTATTATGAGTTCGAAATCTCTCTAATACATCGTAAAATGTGAAAAAACTAGTTTAGCATATCGACAAAGCCTCAACATTTTCTTTGCTACAATTGTCAACTACTCTTGACAAGAGGGAAAAACAGACATTGAAGCCAGTAAAAGAGCAACTAACAGCCAGAGTCGATTGATTTGGAAGTGGAAGTGCAAGATTACTACTCTTGAAAGTTTATGAATTGGCAACTTAATCCTGAACTTAGAGAACTTAAAGAGAGTATGTGAAGAACTTATCAGATTATGCATGTTCGGCCTAGCATGTGCACAAAATGCTAAATTTTTTACGAAATGTTGCCTTCTAAGAAGGAAAATTTCAGTGGATCCAATGAAAATGACAATAAGCATCTTCTTGTAGTTTTGATATCGACATAGATGTTACAATTTGGTTTCAATATGTCTTTGTTATTCGTAGGCATGTTAATTTTCATTTTATATATATATCTATCTCAGTGGGTACGATATGGATCATCATGTGGAGAGGAAAAAGGGACCAATGGCGTTTAAAACAATGAGCTTTTCACCATTTGATGATGAGGAATCCCTTTCAAAATATGCAATACAAAGAAACAGAGGTAGATATCGACCTAGTTGTCGTTAGTACGATTTTTTGGAAGTTTTTTTGGTGGATTTTTCTGGTCTAATTTCTCTGAAATCCGACAGGAATTCATTGATATCATAAGTTTGATGGGTAAACTCTGCACAATAGAAGTGCCTTGGGGGTTTTTAAGGGTGCTAAATCCATATATATAGTCAAAAAACTAGTTTAAATAAAACAAATCAAGATTTTACCACAAATGTATCCGCTAGATTCCGGCACTGGAAACTCCAAAAAGTCGCACTAAAGACAATCCTGATATCAACATCTATATTGCTCTTCTTTTGTAGGTGTAGATTTTAGCCAAGAGTCTAGGATGGCAATTGAATTCACGTTCATATGTTTCAGTTTAAGCTTGAATGGGATATAAATTTAAGTATTAAATTTCTTATTTATTATTATTATCTAATTTTAATGTCACGGTTAAGTCAGATACCAATATTCTATCTTTTCTGGTTTTGAACCTATGATTTTTTAGGAGGAAGCACATGTTCTTAACCATTAGGCCTAGTAGTGAAGCTAATTTTATAGTCCAGTATGATGTATATGTTTGTTTGTTATCAAAGTTGAAACCAAAATAAAAATTATAAAAAATCTAATACACACACACACACACACACACACACACATAAAACATTTAAATAATGTTTGTTTATAAAAAAAATTGTAAGTGAAAAAATTGGATTCCTGGCTCATATTAAATCTGTGTTTAAGATGGATCTACACTGGTGTATGCCAAGTGTTGAGAGATATACAAAACATTTAAATAATGTCTGCTTATTAAATAATAGCAAGTGAAGAAATTGGATCCCTCTAAGCTCATGTTAAATCCGTATATAAGATGAATCTATGTTGGTATATGCATACACATTGAACATTTGACAAAAGAGCCTGAAAGAAACATTATTTCATGAAATGTGATCACTACTAGATACAACAACCATGGCTCCTCCTAGTGTTGGAGTTGCAAAAAATGGAAAAGAAGAACCATGCTACCTTTTGGATGAAGGAAAACTTTCATTTTTTATTTCACAAAATTTAAACTTGTCTCCTATTGTGGAATTTGCAAGAAGTGGAGTTACGAACTAGAGTTTTCCTCATCTACCTCTAAATATGGCTTTCATTTTTCTATCACATAGTTATATTGTTGGACATCTTCGCACAAACTTGAGATTGGACCTGGAGCTCCATCTAATTGTGCTATGGAAATTGGGAAAGGGCATAAACAATATTACAATGATAAAAGATGCAGAGGAATTTAGGGGAGGGATGCCATTACCTGTGCGCCCTCCCCTCCACCTCAGATACCGCCATTTGGCTCCCACAGGCGCTCATACGACACTTGCCCGATGTGTTGTGCCACGTGTTGTGGTGGGTGTCAAGGTTTATAACCCTAATTTTAACCCTTTTCGCCTCCTGATTTCGCATGTTTGCCACGATGTCTGCTCTGATCTGTGTATTTCTGTTCGGGTCCGATGTTTGGGCGAAGCACTCCGCCGACGGTGGCACAGGACGAGTCCATTTCTTGTGCGGCTTGTCCTCCATTTTTGGCCTGCTAACCCTACTTAACTGCTTGAACGTGCTTGTTATCTGTACAGGGCTTCCATTGTTCTTGGTTCATTCCGCCTGCCAGTCTTTCTCATTTTGGACTGCCAAGGGTTTACACATACCTTGGTGGTTGTTTCATTCACGTGGCCTATTGTTTGGGAAGGAGCCAATGCCAATTTCTAGCTAGTTAGAGGTCGAAGGTAAATTTACAGGTAATTTACAGGTTTTTATGGTTTTTGTTTCGAATTGTTTTTGAATATTTATGCCATTGGCTAGTTTCCTACTTTTTTCATGTTTTCCAAGTTGGTTGCAGGTCTGGCGAGCTATGGAGAAGGTCTGGTGAGCTTTGGAGAAGGTTTGGACATGGAAGACACTTGGACATGGCTTCTATGTTTATTCAGTAGGAAAAATCCTACCAGCCATTGCCACTGTGTTTTTCAACACCTCACCTTCCTATTGGAAATTTTGTTATTTTTGCTCTTGGAGTTTCAATCACTTTGCATTCGGTTAGTCTCCCATTGCATTTCATAGGGTTTTGCAGGTTTAGGGTTTTGAGGGTTTTGTAGGTTTAGGGTTTTGTGTGCCTCTATGTGTTTTATTAACTTTTAGATTTCTTCACAATTTTTCTTACTTTTTTATTTTCATTATGGTTTTGTGTGTATTGGCTTTCCTGCTTCGTAAGTCCTCAGTCTTTACTCCAAATTTCATAAACTATTTTCTTATTATAACTGTCATTTTGCTCTGCAATTGATTCATTCTTAGAGGACATTTATTTAAGAAAAGGGTGGTCCATGCAATCGACATATATGGAAGCATGGGCTATGTATTTATCCTATCTTAGCTTAAACAATAGGGCGTGTTAATTTATTCATTTCGAATGGAATTTGTTTGGATGCAACTTTATCATGTTTGGGTGAACTGAGTTTTTCACTTATTCATATTCTGTTGGATATTTTTGTTGCTTATGCCTAATGTGAATGTACAAGTTTTGATGTTTATGCTATACATTGGATTTAATTGGTAGTGTGTTCCGAGATAGATTGATTTATAAGTTGTGTTGGTGGAAGATTGTTAATTGAGTTTTGGTATGGTTACATCATTTATAGTTTTCTTCAGGCCATCATGTGTCACCTGAGTCAGTTATAATTTAATTTGTAATTGGTATATTTTAATGAACCACAAAGTTATATGGAGCATAACTTGTGTATTTATCCTATCTTAGCTTAAACATTAGGGTGTGTTAATTTATTCATTTCGGATGGAATTTGTTCGAATGCAACTTTATCATGTTTGGATGAATTAGGTTTTGCACTGATTCATATTCTGTTGGATATTTTTGCTGCTTATGCCTAATGTGAATGTATGAGTTTTGATGTCTATGTTATACATTGGCTTTAACTGGTAATGTGTTCCCAGATAGATTGATTTATAAGTTGTGTTGGTGGAAGATTGTTAATTGAGTTCTAGTATGGTTACATCGTTTATAGTTTTCTTTAGGCCATCATGTGTTGCCTGAGTCAGTTATAATTTAATTTGTATTTGGTATATTTTAATGAACCACAAAGTTATATGGAAGCATGGCCTATGTATTTATCCTATCTTAGCTTAAACAATAGGGTGTGTTAATTTATTCTTTTCGGATGGAATTTGTTCAGATGCAACTTTATTGTGTTTGGGTGAATTAGGTTTTGCACTAATTCATATTCTGTTGGATATTTTTGCTGCTTATGCCTAATGTGAATGTATGAGTTTTGATGTTTATGCTATACATTGGATTTAACTGGTAGTATGTTCCTAGATAGATTGATTTATAAGTTGTGCTGGTGGAAGATTGCTAATTAAGTTCTGGTATGGTTACATCATTTATAGTTTTCCGTAGGCCATGATGTGTTGCTTGATTCAGTTATAATTTAATTTGTATTTGGTATATTTTAATGAACAAAAAATTTATTGGCAACAATTGTAACAAGTAAAAACATTTTCTTAAGGCATTTAAATCTAATATTTAATTGTGGATATTTGAGCATGTTAAAGAGTAGCAATGAACTCAATTCCAAAACTGGAAATTGGATAGTTGGAAGTGTCAAGTATAGAGATTGACATTTAGCAAAATAAACTACCAATAAACTTATAACAGAGGAAACCATATGTTGGAGGCATGCTCTTGAAAGTAAACTAACAAGCTATCCAACCTTTTTCCTTCCACAAAATATAGGGTACCATTGAAGGGATCAATATGATTGATGGCAAAAAGGTGGCTAAGTACAGTGGAACTAAGCACTAGTTATCAAAGAGATTGAAGTTGAGCCATAAACCCATAGATTATTTTAGAGCCACAATAAATAAACATGTAAATGATTTCTTTAGTGGTGCCAAAAGGAGTAGCAGGAGTAGCTATGGTGAAGTAGAATCTGTCCTCCAAGCCAAGGCAAAACCAACAATTCTCACAAATAAAGCATTGTGAACTTTTTAATGGGTTTGAACTTGCAAGCAACACACTCATCAGATTGATTATGCTTACATAATTGTGTTTATGCATCTCAATTAGATCGTTGTTACATAATGTGGTAGAGAACGTGCTTGCAGCAAACTACCTTTAGCCATAGAACACTTTGTCCATCCTAACCTTGGGGATTTCATTCTGGTGATCTCTGGCCATCTTAGATGTCATTAAATAGATTGGTGTGGATCTGCTTTTTTTATGGTTAGAAATGTTGGGGTATGTAGCGTTTATGGTGCCAAATATTTCCAATGATAGTGTATGCATGGATGTATAGAGGGCCATTTTGGCCCCTCTTATGGACAATATTATAATGAACACTTGTTCATTTTTTCTCATGTTCACTATTGGAGCCATTTACTGTGGCCCTGCATTTTTGTCTGCAGGGAATGAATGTTGACCATTTGCTATGTATTTCTATTTTAGTGGCTCTAAATCTTTGTTCTTTTACACTTTTGGTCTATTCTCTTAGTAAAAAATGACCAATTTAATTGAAAATTTGAGTTGAATTTTCATCAAGGAGGTAGTCCATTCAGGCTTTTACACTTGTTGTGTTTTGTTAGGTCTGTTAGTTTTAATTTTTTCTAGTAGATTTGGGTTTTCAGATGCTATGTATATTTTCTGTGGTAATTTTGCATTCAATTATTTTGATTTCTTTTACTGGTACTTCCGGTATTGGTTAATTTTTCAATGATTTTACTATATTGTAAATAATGAAGTTGATTGAATTGTTTCAGATTTTTTCTCAACAAAAATCAGGGTTTTTTGTGTGTACTATTTGGAAAGATGCAAGATTTTTCCAAAGTAAAAAACTGTCATTTTCATTCATTTGTAATGGTTCAAAGTTACTTCTGTAGACACATTTCTGTTGTGTTTTCTTGATGTTTACGATTATTAGTTCAATGATCTTTTTGCATAGCTTCCAGAGAGGATTTTTATACAATGTTCAGCCAAAAAATACAAGGAGTGAATAGACTCCTTTCATAATGTTTTGTGCAACCAGACAACATATGGAGAGTTCAAAATGTATAGCAGAAAATGAAAGGGATGCAAATAGTCAATTATATTTCTTCCTGTGCAAGGAATTCCCTGAAATGTTTTACGTTTTAATTATAGGTATTATGTGCATTATATGTTGTTTCATCATGAAGTATTGCTACAATATCATGAAATGTAAACTAAAAATGTTGTCATTGTTTCACTTGTGTAAACCATTTGGTGTGTAGATGCATAACAAAAAATCCCATTTGCATTCTCAGGTAAGATTTCTACATTATAATAGACTATAGATGTTCCTTCTAAAATGGATTTTGGTTACAATGCCACACACAGTATGAAATAAAACAACCTAGGTTGTAAGCGAAAATGTTTCTGTGACAAGAAAAAGATACAATACATCCAAAATCCACATCATAACTTGGTTACAACCAAAAACATATGACACCTTTATTCTTTATGGCCCTGAGAATCCTGAGTGCCAAAACTCCCTGAGTTAGCTTCTTGAGCTAGGTAGGTTGGCCTACCTAAAAAGGGTTGATTGTTTCCATATGATTGAGTCCAATTTGCAGCTTCCAACCATGGAGGTATTGAGTACCCATACCTCAGATTTGCACTACTGACCCCTGCATTAAGTGGAGGTGTGTAATGAGAATACCTAGAATTGACACCTCCTCTGGTAGGAATAAGGCAAGTGGGTAAACCCTCAGTTTGATAGTGAGCCACTTTAATGTTTATGAGATCTTGTAATAATGGTGTATTATCTGTAATGGAGTCCAATGAGTTTGAAATAATCCTGGTTTCATCAGCTATTCTTGCATCATTGTCAACCATATTGATCATCCTTTGTTCCCTTTCAAGAATTTGTTGTGTATTTCTTGATTCCTTTTCTTGTCTTCCATTTTTTTTTGTTGGTCCTTAACTTGCCTTGCCTTATCTCTTTCAAGCCTTTCATCTGCTTGAAGTTGTGTTGCAACAATCCTTGCTGCCTTCTTCTCCTTGACTAGATCCTTCTTTTTTTGTTTTAATTCTTGCATTTCAAATTTCTTTTTTTCCAGAATCAACTAACATGTTTATATAGTCCTCAAAGGTGAGTCACTGTGAGCTTCAGCCCAAATGAAGACTACTCGGTGTACCTTATTTTTTTTTCATTGATACTCTCTCTACTGGTAGCTTTAGGAACTGACCAAGTATCTTCTCCACCCCTCCCACCTGCATGTCATTGCTTGGTACTTCCCTTTTAGTATCTGATGGAACTTATTGAACTATATCATTATCTTCATTTGATGCCTCATTATGTGCTTCATCTTCATCCATTGATCTATTGTCCACAAAAAAATGAACAATTTCACTATTTAATTCTACTGGTTGTGAGGGCATGTTCATGCTTTTTTTTTATGGTTGTTGAGACACTATGTGAATTCATATTAAACATTGCTTCTGCTAGCCATGATGGTGGGGGCTAATTGGCTTGGCAATGTCAATTGGTCATTGTCAACTGCATGTTCAACAATGTCATTAACAATATCAACAACAGGAGTTTCATGTTCTTGAGTTGGTGGAACGATCTCCATGTTACTACGAATTTGATTATGGTTATGTTGTATTTCACATACAGTTTCATCATCTTCATCATATTAGTGTCCTTGAGAGAGGGAAATCATATTACCAGCTACAACCACATCATCTTAGTCATCTACTTCTTGCACTTCAACACCTATTTGGGCATTCCCTTCTTCCTAACCATCGACATGAAATGGTTGGCTACAACCAGTATCATGCATAAGAGCATCATAATTCAGTGGCCATATTCCTGTCCTCCTAAAGCCAACCTTGATATTTGATGGTGTCAAATCCCTTTTAAAAGCTTTACTTGCAAGCTCTCCTAGCTCAAACCTTTTCACCTCAATCCCTAGATTCTTTTCCATCCATGCAACATGCTCCGACCTAAAATAGTTCTTGAAAGGGCCAAACACACTAACATCAAGGGGTTGCAGTCTGTGAGTGGTATGAGCAGGCAATGTCAACAGGTCGATGCCTAAATTGTTTGCTTCCTCAATTGTTTGCACAACCATGTGGCTCCCATGGCCATCTAATATCAATAGGTGTCTGTTATTAGGTAAGACACCGCCTGGTACCGATGCAGGAAAGTGAAAAATCCAACTTAAAAACAATTCTTTATTCATCCATGCAGGGGGATGTGCAGCCATGCATGCACTTGGTTCACAGTTCTGTATATAGGTTTTTAGTTGATTTTTACCTTTGAATAGATAAAATCTTGGGATTGAAGTATCCATTGCATTGACACAACATAAAATAGTTATCCACTCCCTACTCTTAGGACAAATCTTTGGCACATTTTGACTCCCTCTCTTGGTAGTTACCTGCATGCCACAATTCATCCGTGCCTATAAACCTGTTTCATCACAGTTCCATATATGGTCTGCTCCATAAGAATGTTTATCGTAAGCACAAGAAAGTGTGTCATAGAACTTCAGCACAACGACAAGGCGCAAATTTAATGCTTTGTCTCTGTCAAGACCCTTAGCAGTACACAATACAATTTCTAGATGCCTTTTTTAAAACCCAAACCACCATGATTTACCAGGAAACCCATCTTTGACTGGGTTTTGCCTCCCTAGACAGATTTGAGCAATAGTGGATTTGAGTTGTATCAACTCTAGCCCATGTCCCAATCGGGCCATCTCTTTACACCACTCAACCACCTCAGCCTCCTCCTCTTCAGTCATAATTGTAATAGGCCCTCTACGTTTTGTATGAGTCTTTCCATTTATCCAATAATGTAGTGATGAGGGAGGAATACCATGTTTTTTTGCATATGCCCAAATTGAGTATCCATTAAACTCTATGTCATCAATTACAACTAACATTTCTTCCTTTTTCCATCCTCTTATAGCACTGATATTTTTAGTTGAACTTGCCCCTTCCATTGTTGTTGATGGTGGTTCTGTGGCTGATGCTATGATAACATCAGCTTCAGTCGCATAGTCATCCTCAACAACATTCCTTGGGGCATTGTTGACATTGACATCACTTGTCCTGTCCTCTTCAGAGGATGTGCATCGCAGTTGCACACCCCTTGTCACTCTCCTGCCACTTTCCCTAGTACGGGCAACATAACTACCTTTTTCCATAGATGCAACAACTTGTAAAATTATTGCATGCATTTAGATAAGAATATTTGTAAATTATGCTTTCGTACAAAGAAAAAATACTTTTTCTTTATTATAGGAAATTATTAACATGTATGTTAGTATCCTTGAAAAATCAAATATACAGAAATATTTTTTTGTATGTCTTCAAAATTATCAGTGATTGTTGTTTTAATAACTTGTCTTTACACTTAAAATACCATGACTGTATTGATTGGCTTTGTTATGCATTTCCCAACAGTGCCTCTTGATCGGTTTGACTACTTAAAATATTGTTTTGTTGTTTTAATAACTTGTCTTTACAGTTAAGATACCATGAGAAGATCTGGTAGTTACTGTTGTTTGAATTAATTTGTTTAGATTCCTGTTTTTTATCGCAATTGAATTCATTCATGGCCTCCTCTATCTCACCAAGTCAACTTGCATAATGCCTTCTAGGTCTGTTCTAGGTCTATTCTAGGTCTGTTCTTCGGTAATGAGGGTGAATTTAGATAGAAATATAGGTTTTTGTTTGTAGAGGGTGCATGCATGTGTCACCTTCAGTGAACTAGAGTGTTGCTTTTGTAGGTCTTCAGATCAGCCTCCCATTCAGTTAAACATCTAGTTAAGTTCTAAGTTCAATTCAGTGCTAGTTCCTCCCACTACAACCTATCCCTCTTAACATTCATTATCTAGTTTTTTTTTTTTTTTTTTTCCTGTAAGGATGTGGAGAAGTGGATCTTTGGCTATCAAGGAGTTGTCATTGGCCAAACCAAGCATGGTATTTAATTTGACCAAGGCTCCAACTTGAGACTCCCTAAAGGACTCTTGATCACAACTTGGCACCACAACAAATGTTTTCCTCATGTCACTTATAGTTGAAGTTTCTAGTCATGTAAACATTCATTTTAACTACAATTCTTATTTGTATCTTGTCTACATATATAAGAGAGGTCATGCCTTTTTCTTAAATCAGGAAAGCATATTGTCAATTTGTAAATTTTTGAGTAATTATTGACCTCATATATCAAATTAGGTAAAGTGAATAGGAGTAATGAGGGTGAAGTTGGATAGAAATATAGGCTGCTGTTTGGTAGAGGGTGCATGCATGTGTCACCTTCAGTGAACTAGAGTGTTGCTTTTGTAGGTCTTTAGATCAGCTTCCCATTCAGTTAAACTTCTAGTTAAGTTCTAAGTTTAATTCAGTTCTAGTTCCTCCCACTAGGTCTAGTTCTAGTTCATCATAACTCGCATTATAAGATCCTTGTTGAATAACATGTAAAATATGGACATGTATTCAACCCATTCAATCTAGTTGACAAATTTTCATTACATGGATAACTAGCTTCAGTTCTTGTTGCCATTTTTTCTTTTCAATGTTGATCATCCTTTTCTTGTTTAAGAACACATTTAGACTTTAGCATAATAGGAAAGAAAGCTATCTATAGCAGGTGGTTCTGGGGTATAGAAAGTGATTGGTCAACAAGTTTACTAAGCATCAAATTTTTTGGTTATATGTTTGCTTTTCTTCAATTCTTCAAAAATCTTCCTTGCCACATGTAGCTTTTGCCACATTTGCAGTAGTTTGAGGCTAGTTGTGCCTTCTTTGTGGTCCTTCATTCTGATAGGTTCCCCTTGTGTACAACAACCTTCGAATAGGGCCCTTCCACTGCTTCTTGTTCATTTGTTTATGTTATTTTCTTCCTTTTACATTGTTTTGTTTGCTTTCTGATCATATTTCAAGAATGATCTAAACCCCCATTTCCTTTTCTGCTTTCAACTTTTTCTTCACTTTATTTTGTAGGTCTTGTTTATGCTACCATTAGTATTGATGATGTTTATTGGTGGCCTCGTACAAGGTTTTCGGTTCCAACACCCAAAGTTGTATTGCAATAGTTGACCACTAATTAAGCAACTCATCTGAAGCTTCTGATCTATTTTACAGCCAACACAAGGACAATAAATCTATTCTTATCTTCCAATTGGGCCATAGTTTTTGTTCTTACTATAAATTTTATTAAGATTTTGTTAAAAATGATTCTTAGAAAGAAATTGCCTTGTGAAATTATGTGTAAACAAATTTCAATTGAGTTGATCATCATGTTCCTACATATTTTTGCATGTTGTCTTATGAAAAGTTTCTATTTTAGCCTTCATGTCACTAGAGAAATGTCCAAGAAACCAAAATTTTGCTGCAATACCTAAGATGCTACAATTACAAGTTGGGGTCTTTTCAAGTTATGGTGATTTTCAAATTCCTCTCTATATGTAAATGAGGTGAACCACATGCTCATATTTTCTTAATGGATCTTGCATGTACATTTTTGTGCTTACATTGACTCCAAGAAGGATGATAGCTCTTAGTCCAATCTTCACGTTTATGTCGGTGAATATTTTTCCAGCATACTTAGATTTTGTTGCGTTTTGTTTGAATCCCTATGATCATTCTTTGTCACACTCTCATTTTGCCTTAATCCCTTCAATATGTTATATTATCTATGTGGTTCTTCATGGTTTCTTTGTCCAAATCCCCATTTTACATGTTCCTCTTTTTTCACTCAACTTTTTATTGTTGCATGTTGCTTTTGTAGTTTAAACACAAGATTCTTGATGTGCTCAAGGCATCAAGTGGCACCCTGTTTCTCTTCATCCACTGACTAGAGTTGTTCCCTTTATTAATGGGTCTCATCTACCAGTTCTTTGATCTTATCTACCAACTTTAAACTATTAATATAGTCCCATTAGCTTTCTATAGTGTTAGTCTTTAATATTTATATATCCTTTAACATAAGCATGATGGACCTAAGAAAAAATTCAAAATAATCTAGTCTAGTGTGTTAATTCATAAATCATATAAAAATGCTAAATTTCGAATGTTAATTTCATAGAGATGCATGGCATTTCTAACCTCATTTATGCTATGTACTCTGATATTTGGAGTGGTATCCTATAAATGCATTTTTTACATTCAGTAGAGATAGAAATGTATTTGAAACTTTGTCTTTGGTTTTGTTTGTTCATTGTGGATAGGATATCTAAATTGTCTAGATATGAATGAGAAGTCTTTACTTGGGTAATGGGTCCAAACATCTCAATGACATTAAAGGTTTAAAATAGAAAAACTTTAAAATAGGAAAAACAAGCTCTATATGGATGTATCTTCAACCATCTATCTTGTGGAATATCTTTACTTCAAAGGCGGCTTAGTTGAAATCCATGTACATGAATTGCAGTTCCATCTTCATGTCAATGTGGGTGAATATTTTGCAGGCATACTTCTTACATTTTGCTTCATTTTGTTTGAATCCCTACGTCATTCCTTGTTAGACTCCCATCTTGTCTTAATGCCTTCAATGTGTTATGTTACCTAAGTGGTTCTTCAGGCTTTCTTTGTCCAAATTCCCATTCAACATGTTCCTCTCTTTTCACTCAACTTTTTATTGTTGCATGGTGCTTTTGTATTTAAACATGAGATTCTTGATGTGCTAAAGGCACTAAGCGACCCCCTGTTTCTCTTCATGTACTAACTAGAGTCGTTTTCTTCATTAATTTGTCTCATCTACTAGTTTTCTTTAATTTACCAACTTGATACTATTAATATCACCCCATTAGATTTCTGTACTATTAGTCTTTATCCATCCCTTAAAATAAGTATTATGGACCTATGAGAGAATACCCTAGGTTGTGTGTTGATTTTCATGAAACTGACACTATAACTGAAACTAAATATGTATTGAAATTGTAAGAACTGTGAGAAATGAAAATAAAAATGTAAGAAAAATGCGTTGTACTTAATATAACTAACTTGGATATACTAGCAATTGTTCTGTGATGTTTTGTCTTCAAGGTTGGTGAATAGTTTGAAAGCATAACACGCAACTTCAAGAGTGGTTGAACTTATTTTATAGTTTTTGGCACTTGAATTTAATTGGTGGTAAGGACGGACATGGATTGCAATGGCTTCATTTTGAATGTATGATTTGAATTTAATTTGATGTGATCCAATGGTTTGGAATTTGTTATTTGTTGATCCATGTGCTTTGGTTTGTTTTAATGAGAAATAGAATGGGTTGGGTGTCATTTATTGAACAAAGAAGGTTTCAATGCTATTGAGTTGGATGTCATTTATTGAACATATGGGGTTTAAATGTTGAACAACACAACATTTATGGCTGACATACATTCACTTTTATTATGTGCAGGTATCGATATTTATTTGGGATACAAAGCTTCAGTTCTGATGAGTGGGAGTTGAAGTGATTGCTACTTTGTACTTCTGGAATAGACCATTTTGGAAGCATTTATGGTTTTATCTGTTTTCTAGTTGGGTCAATATGGTTTGCACTCTTAAGTATTAAGATACTATTTATGGACAGTTGTGGGTCCAGTCAATGTTTTGGGAAATTTTGGACATAAATTAATACTTATTTGCACTTAATGTTATTTATCTTTGTTTAAATATTGGTTGCAAAAGTCTCAATTTCTGGTGGTTTGGTGGGACCAGTACTATATCAATTACTGGTCCCTGCACAACATTATACATCTCTCCCCAAGATAGCAGATTTCAAATGCAGGTTCTTGACAATTGAAAGTGAATTTCAAAAAAGCGCGACATGGGTATTTTTTGTAGAGTGGCCCCAATTGACTTCCGCACATGCAGATTCAAAAAATTATGAATGATTTGAGATATTTTGTCGGTTCTTCAAAAGGGTATACACCCACTGAAGCATCTTGTTTTCTACTAGAGCTTATAAATAATCATTACCCTGCCATCAGTCATTTACTCATGTGCGTGCCCATAATGGTGCTCAAGAGTATACTTCTTTTTCATTCAATGTTTCAGAGTGGTTCTACCCATTTTCAATGTGATGAAACATTAGATACTTCGTCTTCTTTCCAAATTGGAATACATCAATGGCTGCTTGTATTATGGATGGGGAGATGGGATATAAAGAATACCAAACCTTACCTTTCTATATCATAAGTGGAATTTGGAAATGCAAAAATATGTGTATTTTTTAGAATTATTCATTCGATATAAATTAGAGCAATAAATTATATGTGTTCCAATTTCAATGAGATTGGTCCTTGGATATCCAAGGGATTGAAGAGAAGGGATTGAATAGATGCATCAAACATGTGGATGTTTGGGGTTGATACCTAGTGGGGTTGCAAATAAAAACATTGATGGGAGTGTTGCATATATAGTTATTAAGTTTGGATAATATTACAATTTCTACTAGTTTAATGGGACAGGCACCAACTCGAGGGTGGAGATCATTGCATTATGGGTATATTATATCATGTAAAATGGTTATCCATTGAGGTAATGGATGTATTTCGTGACTCTAAAGAAGTTATTAAGTGGGCTACAAACAAGACTTCCTTTGGTCCTCCCATCCTTTCTTATTAGATGCAAAGGATTAAAAATGTGTTTGGACTATTTGATGGGTTGACTTTTATTCGTATATTCCGAGAACAAAATAGGACTATAAATGAATTATCAAAATTTGGCCATTGATATCAAGGTCCCGGAGAAATCATCTACAGTGCAAATATGGGTTAGGGATAATCTTTTATACATGATATAACATGGGATTCTTTGGTTTATTGTCATCATCGTTTATGGCAATAATATACTTGTTGTGGTCGTATATAGATATGATATTTGTGTTTAAAAGATGGTAGTTGTTTTTGGATAATTTTTTATAGATATCATATGGGATACATGGGCCATATTTTTAAGTAGGGGTATCTTTGGCGATTAATGCAAGAATGATGATAAATATTGATATATGTAAACAATCTTATTAATAGAAAATCTCTTTTTTTCTTCCTTCTGAAGAAGAAGAAGAAGAAGAAACTAACTACACACTCCAAACTAAAGTCTCTCTACTAATTCTTAACAAAAATTACAAGATAATTCAATGATATGAAAAAGAAAATTTCCAAAATAATAACTAAAACTCATATACCCAATTACTCACCTATAAATCATTCATCACTAAGTGCACATAAAATCAAAATAGAAATGTGTATCTCTCTTCAATTTCTCTAATAATATCACCCTAAGATTTGAATAATGTAACAATAAATTTTCATTTTCCCATCTCTAGAATGTAGTAACATATTAAGATTAAGGTAGTTGAGTTCTATAGAGAAAAATGACCATTGTAATGTTGTAAAGCCTTTACATCTTACCCATAACAAAATCATTCCTCAAGACCCATGACATAATCTTTCCTCAAGACACTTACAGCTTATCACAATATATTTTAACAATTACTTTTTCTATGAGGAGAATATATATATTAGGTTTTATTTTAAAAAGTAAATATTATAATGAAGAGATAAGCATAGTTTCATTGTTTATGTTTTATTTTTTGGGTATATATTTTGTATTAGTTTTATTTTTTAATTTATTAGGGATCTATTAGAACTGCAAATATGAGTGGTATAGGTTGCATAATATAAGTGTCTCACAATTTTTAAGGTAATAATCAATTTTTACATTCAAAAATACAATTTGAATAATTAAAAATTACAATCTCATTAAAAAATGTATTAATAAATTGTAAAGAAAAAATATTAAAACCTAAAACAATTGAACTATAACAAAAACTCAATAAAATAATTTTTAAATTATATATTACTTTTTTAATTTTAAACAAAACCTTTTATAATTCAATTATATATTTAAAAAAATATAAGAAGAATATGTATAATGTTTATTTATACATAAAAAATAAAAAATACATTAACATTTATATTAATTTCATGCATTTTCAAACCTAAATACTTTTAATTACAAGAATTTTAAATTACTTAAATACATATTCAGATATGTGATATTCACACTTATATTCAAAAGCTTCAACAAATTTCTAAAAAGAAAATGACATTACAAAAAATAAAAAGGTAGATGATAATAACCCTTAGTCTTCTAGCAATATGATGCGTCTAAACCACCCTAGATCCATCTTAACCCGGGATATATCAAATGCCAAGAGGGATCAAATCTCTCAAGGTGAAAACCACTTTTTTTTAGTGCAAAATTTGAGGAAAGGTTTGCACCTTGAGATATTTGACCCCTCTTGGTGCTTGATAGATTCAGGGTTAAGATGGATCTAGGTTGGTTTCAATCGTGTGTGATCACAACAATTTTGATTTTATATTTTTCTTTAATGTTATTTTGAATGCAAAGTGACAATGTAATATTGTTGAATGATAGAAATAACAAAAAGGTAAGTGATAATAATGTGGGAATTTACAGGGTAAGTTCCTCAGACAGAACACCAAAGGACACCGCTCACAAATAGATCGCAGATCAATACACCAGTATTTTAACGTGGTTAAAACCCTCAGAGAGGAAAACAGTCCACGGCCTGAGCCAACACGGCCACTTTAGGCAATTTATTAATAAAAGAATGAAATTTTACATAAGCTTCTCTCATGAACAGTTAACCTACAAATGACCTTCCATGCTCTTTAAATAGAGATCCTGGACCAATCGGATGTTAAGCCACGGATCAAGTGTCAATAATACCAAGGAGAGAATGAACCATTGGATCACTACATATCATGACTGTCGGATTGTAAGTTACAAAAGTACATAGTAAAGAAACACACTTTACCTAACTCTACACTAGACCAAGTTATACTTAACTATTTCCTATGTGTCGGAATATCCTAACATCCCCCCTTAAGAACAACTTGGGATAGGATTGAAGGATTTACAAATATGACACAATAGGAGAAGGAAGGCAGCACTAGAGCCAATCCCCCCTTAGTGACAACTTCGTGAACTCCAACCATAAATCGAAGTTTAGTAAACTTCGCCGCTATGAAGGCCTTTGTAAAGATGTCTGCAACTTGATCATTGGTTGAACAATATTGCACTTCAAGAACATGGTCATGAATGAGATTTACGATGAAGTGCATGTGCAGTTTAATGTGTTTGTTGCATTGATGTTGAACTGGATCTTTGCATAGTTGAATGACACTTTGATTATCACACCAAAGTGTAGTCGGATGCTGCTGTTGAAAGCCAAACTCTGACAGTATCTGGTGAAGCCATAAGGCTTCCTTACTAGCTTCTACGACACTACAATCCTCTGCTTCTGCTGAAGAAAGAGAAATGGCACCTTGTTTCTTGCAGCCCATGTAATAGGTCCTGAACCAAGAGTGAACACATAACCTACAGTAGACTTCCGATCATCAGGGTCACCAACCCAATTGAATCAGTGAAACCAACCAATAGAGGAGATGCTTTGGCATTGTAACGAATCCCAAACTAAACTATACCTCGAACATAACGAAGTATTCATTTAGCTACTTTCCAATGACTTTCATGTGGGTTTTGCATAAACCGAGCAACAAGGCCAATAGCAAAGGAAATGTCAGGACGAGTATGGGTTAGATACAAAAGTTTGCCTACAAGTTGACGGTATAAGGTAGCATGAACTTTAGGGGAAGTACAAGTGACTGAAAGTTTGGCTCCAGACTGAAAGGGAGAAGGGGCTGGCTTATAGTCTTCCATGTGAAAATGGCGTAGAATATCACAAGCATACTTGGATTGGGAAAGGGAAATACCTTCCTTGGATTGCAAGACTTGAAGACCAAGAAAATA
>APFE031293794.1:7392-35008 GCA_000404065.3 Pinus taeda
AGTGACTATAGTTTTATTCCTAAAGTCACTAACAGCTACTGCTAGCTTATCCGAAAGGATAGTAGCCCAATCCATAATCATGCTATTCACTGATGCCTCCATAAGAGGAACCATTTCAATCTTAAAAATGGCAGAGTCGTGTAAACCCCATAATCTACACATCATTATACCCGCGTAGCAATAAGGAGAAGCCAAAGAATCGACCAAGTACTTACCGGAGGATTCGTGCTTGTGTTTATTTGGATTTTGCCTCCAGTCCTTGATAGGTTCGGACTCAATCTCGTTCTCGCTCGCAAACTTTTCCAAAATGGGAAATGGAGAGTGTGTGTGGATTATAGAGCTCTAAATAAAGCCACTCAAAAAGATCATTTCCCCTTACCATTTATTGATCAGGTGCTAGACAGTTTGTCAGGAAAGAGATTCTTTTCCTTTTTAGATGGTTTTAGTGGATATAACAGATCAAGATTGCAACCAAGACCAAGACAAGACCACTTTTACTAGTCCATGGGGAACTTTTGCCTATAGAGTTCTTCCATTTGGGCTATGTAATTCTCCAGCAACATTTCAAAGAGTAGTGATAGGAATTTTCTCTGATATGCTTAATGACTCTTTGGAGATATTTATGGATGACTTTACTCCTTATGGTGTGAATTTTGAAGATGCATTACAAAACCTTAAGAAAGTACTTAAACGATGTATAGAAGCCCATCTTGCCTTAAGTACTGAAAAATGCCATATGATGATGAATCAAGGAATTGTATTGGGACACTTCATCTCATTCCTAGGAATTCAAGTTGATCCAGCTAAAGTGCAGGTAATTCAGACTCTTCCTATCCCCAAAACACAAACTGATGTAAGAAGTTTTTTAGGACATGCTGGATATTATAGAAGATTTATCAAGGATTTTTCTAAAATAGCTTCTCCTTTGTTTGTGTTACTTATGAAAAATTCTGAATTCAAGTGGACTGATGGTTGCCAAAAAGCATTTAATGAACTTAAGCATCAGTTTTCTACAGCTCCTATTTTAAGAGGACCTGATTGGGCACTGCCCTTTCATATATCCTTTGATGCTTCAGATACTGCAATTGGAGCTATTTTGGGTGAAGAAGAAAACAATCTTCCTTATGCTATCTATTTCATTAGTAAAAATATGACCCCTGCTAAGCTTAATTACATAGTTACCGAAAAGGAATTTTTAGCAGTCATTTATCCTATTAACAAGTTTCGACATTATATTATTGGGTACCCTACTTTTGTTCATACTGATCACTCGACCATTAAGTATTTAATGAATAAATCGGTCACAAATGCTCGAGTTACCAGATGGTTATTATTACTACAAGAATTTGATATTACAATTGTAGATTGACCAGGTAAAGAAAATGTAGTTGCTGATTTCTTTTCTTGGATAAAAACTGATGAGAACACTCCATTAGATGATTCCTTTCCTGATGAATATTTATTTGCAGTATCTTCTCACTCACCTTGGTATGCAAACATTGCCAATTATTTAGTTGCAGGGAAGCTACCATCACACCTATCACACAGAGAGAAAAGAAAGATCATTCAACAAAGTGCTCGGTACAGCTGGATAAGTGGGTGTCTTTTTCACACAAGACTTGATCAGGAAATTCGGAGATGCATTAGAGAAGATGCGGTTTATGATATATTGAAGGCTTGTCATGATGGCCCTCGTGGAGTGCATTTTGCAGATAAAATAACAACACATAAGGTTCTTAGAATGGGTTATTATTGGCCCTGACTTTTCAAGGATGCAAAGAAGTATGTCAGGGCCTGTGATAGCTGTCAGAGAATGGGCCAGCCTAATCACAGAGATGAAATGCTACTGAACCCCCAAGTAATACTTGAACCCTTTGAAAGATGGGCTCTAGATTTCATAGGACCCATCAACCCTCCATCCAATCAAAGAGTTTATATACTGGTTTGCACAGATTATATGACTAAATGGGTGGAAGATAAGGCACTCATTAGAGCTAATGAAGAATCTGTTTTAACCTTTCTATTTGAAGAAATCTTTGTTAGATTTGGATTGCCTAGAGAACTAGTCACAGATGGAGGACCTCCTTTCAACTCTCATGGCTTTAAAGATACACTTCAGAAATATCATATTAATCATAAAATGACTACACCTTATCACCCCCAAGCCAATGTGCAAGTGGAAAGTACGAATAAAGTCATAGAAGCCATTTTAACAAAAACGGTAAAGGAGAATAGAAGGGACTGGTTTCAAAGGTTGCCTGAAGCATTATGGGCTTACAGAACTACTTGGAGGAACACTACAGGTTTTTCACCTTATGAATTAGTTTATGGTAAAAGTGTTGTTTTTCCTGTGGAATTTGAAATTAAAACCTTAAGTACTGCTTTAACTGTTAACCTTGACTTGACTGATGCACAGACAGCTAGGTTGCAGCAGCTTCAGGAATTGGATGAGAAGAGGTTGGATGCCATCCATCAGACAACTATGATACAACAACAAAGAACCAAGTGGCATGATAAAACCATTAAGCATAAGCAATTCCAAAAAGGTAATTGGGCTCTATTGTATGACTCGTTTTGAAAATTTTCAAGGAAAATTAAGAACAAGGTGGCTAGGACCGTATGAAGTAGATACTATTTTTCCAAATGGAACAGTCAAGCTCCTAACAATTGATGATTCTAGAACACCATTGTTAGTGAATGGGTATCAGCTCCGTTTGTATCAACAACCTATTTCTAAAGAGGATTTCAAGGCCACTTGCATGACAGATACACATTATGTCTTTCTGGGGGAGTCTGCTATCCCTCATTGCACTTAGTTTTTCTATTTAAATATCTTATTAGATTAGATTTATTAACTAATAATCCCTGTCAAGGTTTGCCATGTTACAATTAACTATTTTGTAGATCTTAGATTCGGAGGCTGGCTGAGAGGAACAATTTCAATACAAGAAGGGTCAGGCTCTGGCTTGGGAAACATTGCCATTTCACTTCAAATCATAATCCATTCCCTCTCACTACCCTTCAGCAACATCTTCCCATTTTCTTTGTTGCCGAAACACCATTTTTCCCGTTGCTGAAACACCATTTTTCCTGTTGCTGAAACACCATTATTCCCATTGCTGAAACACCAATTTTTCCCCATTTTCTCCAGTAATGAAACAACAATATTTTCCATCCTTCCCTAAGAAGCATCAATTTTCCCATTTTTCTCTAGATTGAGGCATTACTTTCTCTAAAAAACGATGGATACATATCACTTTTCATTGAGGGAATCAACCATTCATCTTGATAATTGTGTTCCTTCACCATCACTTCTCGTAAATATAGAAAACCTTTTGTATAAATACCCTCATACTTTGTAAACCCTTTTTCATGACCATCGGTGATCTATTAACGACAAGATTATATTTTCCGCACAAAAATCAAAGGTAAAACGTGAAGGTATGTGTGTTTATGTGTAAATATTAAATTGTAGTTAATGAGAAGACCTCGATATGATTGCCGAAATCACCATACATTCAAACTTATCATTTTAGCCGCAGTTGGGGGGGAATACCAAAATATTGCAATCATTCCAAGATATTCCAATTACCGTCATTTTTTTTTCACGGCCGTGTCTCGTCACCCCGTCTATGTCTTATTGTGTCATAACCTCATTTGCAACATCTTACTCTGTTTCGACTGCGGCAACTCGGCTCTGTACTTTGCATTTTATTGAACCAGTAACTATGGGAGGAAACATTGTTAGACATGAACTTAGCTCAACGGCTCTATTGGAACTTTACCAGGAAGCATATCAAATTTTTCTACAAGCAGGATGGGTGGACTATTTCCGAAGGCTCCCGGATTTTGATTCTCAGCAAGTTCTGGAATTCGCATGCAATTTGGAAGAAGGATACTCTACTATTCAGGGAGTGCGAATTCCAGTAACAGAGGAGGATATAGCGCAGGTTTCAGGGTTACCAACCAATGGCATTCATTGGTTCAGTCGGAAACACCTCATTCTGAATGCACAACAAGATTTTCTTCTACCAAGGGAGCGGGTCGAACCTAAAGGCAGAGGTGTTGCACTCCGTTCACTACCACTGCCATGGCCGAAGGTTGCAGAGTTCGTCAAGCACTACTTCACCTGTGAAGGACATTACCAGGTAGTGTACCAGCACGACTTTGTGTTGTTGAATCATTTAAGACATTGTCGTTTATTAAATATGCCATACTATCTGCTTGGTTGTCTAAAGAATATGTCACACTATTCCGTGAATGCAAGGCACCCACTCCTCTCCCTCACGTACCATCGCTTGGTTCAAATCCTAATCTAGAGGGGTTTTTCCTTGCACAATCCCCCTCCCCTTAACAACCCTCCCCAACAAGCTGCTGAAATCCCTTAACCGACAGCAGAAAATCCCCAGCAAGCTGCTGAAATCCCTCAACCAGCAGCAGAAAATCCCCAGCAAGCTACTGAAATTCAGCAACCAGCAGCCGAAACACCCCAATTGGGCACTGAAAATCCTCAACAGACCCCATCCCTTAATGTAGCCGAATCATCCACTCCCATCGTCCATATTCCCAGTGATAATTCGGATGATAATACCCCCATTATTAAGCTCAAAAGGAAAAGACAAGAAAATGCTGCACCCCCACTAAAGAGAAGAACGAGGGCTCTAATTAAGGAAGCCGTTATTACTGATAATCCCCCTATCCTAAGGAAAAATGTTCCTAAGAGAAAAACCATTGTTTCTCCCGCCTCCTTACCTCGAAGACGAACGAGGACATCTGCAGCAACTGAGACCATCACCCTAAATTCCCCCACTATCATCCTAAAACCCCGTACCCCGCCAGGCCCTGAAATCCTTACCTTCCTCACCCTCGGGTACCAAAATGCAAAGTGTTTAGGATTTTGTGACATCATTTCTTTCAGAAGAAGCAACTGCTCCACAAGAACCAGCTGCTGATTTATCAAAAGTAGACACCCAAGATGATGTACAACATGTGGCTGCTCCACAAGAACCAGCCATTGACTTAATAGGTGATACACAAGAACCACCTGTTGAGAAACAAAAGATATATGACCTAGATGTGGTTGTTACACAAGAACCAGCCACTGACCTAACAGGTGTTACACAAGAACCACCTGTTGAGGATGCAAATGATGAAGCTGCCACCGAACAACGATCCTCCCATCCACTGGAACCTGCAACTGCTACAGAAGGCCTGGTTACTTTAACCTCCCTTCAGGAAGAAAACGAGTTTTTGAAATCTGAGATTGAGGCTTATAAGCATGAGTTAATGATGGCAAGGGAAGCTTATGAAAAAGAACTCAATATGTATATTTTAGCTCAGGTAGCATCTACAGCTGAGAAGAGTACAGAAAAGGATCGACACAATGAATACATGTGCAGTGAATATGGTGATCTCTATTCTCGAGCCGGTTATAAGATAATCGAAGTCTTGTTGCCTGGATCCACTCCTGTATTTGCTCCTGTCATAGTTAAAAAGGAAAGCCCTGCTGTTATAGAAGAACCAGTAGGGCCTTCAAAGACCTTTGAGGAAGAAATAAAACCACAACTACCCCGCCCCACCCTAGTTGTTATAGATGAAACACCAGCACCAAAGTCTTTAAAGACTGTATGTACCCAGACTGAACCTCGATGTGTAAGGACTGTTTTCACTCAGACCTCCAGTTTTCAAGAACTGAGGGATACATGGAAGAGAGAGTATGATCTCTCACAAGAAAAGGCATTTCAGCAACATAAATCATTATGGCTGAATCATGTATATAGAAAATGGGAAGTCCTCAAACAGTCTCGTACACAACACAAGGAAAACAAAAAGCTAAAAACCAGACTGTCTCTTATCTTTGACCTGGTTCAAAGATTACTCGCCACTAGAAAACCATATTTTAATTATTCTGTGTTTCTAAGAGAATGCTTAGCGTTCCTCCAAGTGAAAGCGATCAGAGTTGGATGACCCCACGAGGTGTCTACACCTCAGTAATTTATTGAGACTTTTGCAGAAGCGTCAAATAGTGAACATAATTTTTTATGTGAACTCTATATTCATAATGAGGCCATGCCTGAAGATAGGAAGCTTAATTTAATTCCTCTCGTTGGTGATATTCAGATTAGAGCCTTCATTTATTTCTTGGCTAATCAGCTTACCTGTAAAAATGCTTTCATGTCAGCAACACACAATGAAGAGAACTGCCTTCTCTGGATCCGAGCTGAGCCACAGAATGCCGCTGTTTTTATTGCTGAACATCAACGAGTTCTACGAGAGCCAGGAATGACTGACCATATCAGAAAACTACAGGCAGTAGTCTTGGAGGATTTCCAACATTATGTCAAGACTAAGGGAACTTTGGCCATACAAGAAAACAATCTATTTTGGGAACACTATCCTAAGGAGAGAAGGGAGTACCATCCCTTTAACCCTCTCAATCTTCAGGCAGCAATCTCACGAATACCTAACTATGCTAAATGTATTCAACAGTGTGCTGAGAAATGGTTGGGTTATCATTTTCACTTCCCTCTTCTATGAATGCCAGGACAACAATACAAGGCTCAGTTCACGTTGTCCAAAAAGGAGGAGCTTGCAGCATGGCAAAAATTTCAGAATGTCCAAGGGTTCAGAGACATGGTTGACAACACTTTCTATACTTAATGCATAAGCAATTTGCACTGTACATCCCAGTATTCCGACTCAGACTCAGAGTAGAAGTTGCATGGGGACATGCAATCCTTTCAGTTGGGGGGGATGTTAGGACCTCATATTGTCTCTTTCTGACCATACATTTTGTTATAATATCACCCTTTTCAACCCATATTTGAAAGCCCTTGTTAGTGTTTTGACTCAATTATTCCAAAGGTATGCAGTGACTCTTCTCATCACTATATGTTTAATTATTTAACATATAATCATGCTGTCTTCATAATTAATCTTTGAAGTTGATTAGTTGCTGAACAATTAAAGAATGATGTGCAGCCCACATTGCTGAAACTACCTGAAGTTGGCGGGACTATCTTTTGCAGTTGTTGAAACAGCAGGAACAACACGCAAATCTCGAACCTGAAAAAGCAAGAACAACACGCAAATCTCGAAGCTGAAACAATTGAGATTTGCATACTAGATTTGACAGCAATAGAGCAACCCGATCGATCACCGAGGAAGCTGTTACATTGGATGTAACGTTCATATTCTAAATTACCGTAACAACATTATGTTGACGGGAAACTGATTTCCATATTTTTGTATAATGGGTTGAACTAGAATCTATAATTACGCCGTAAGGCATTCCCTCTGAAATCAATTTCCCTCTTGTCTTACCTGTCTTACTATGATCCATCCGATCTGATGTTAGACAATTAAACCATTTGACACCATTAATCAATAGTTATAACTAAAAAAAATAATAGTTGCAACGAACCCTCGAAACTTAATATATGTCGCTGGTTATTCCAAGGGTTAGCGAAGCAAAGGGGCTGGGGTTTGAACCATAGTTACCCTCTGTTTCTCTCCTCCCTTCAACAGTGCGACCTAGGTTCTCTTATTTTTCCGAGCCACTAGAGTAGTTTTTGTGTGGTGTTTCAGAGCAATGAACATGAAATGAATGAGAAAGAACAAGAATCTTGTATCGGTCAATGGATGAGTGAATGAGAAAGAACAGGAATCCTTGTATCGGTCGATGGATGAGTGGGAGAAAAGTTCTGATAATTTCTATTCTGATTCTGACTTTAGTTACACTGTGGGGAGCACTGTAAAAAACTGGGACCTTAAGAGACAAAAACGGTTGCAGGCTCGTCCTCATATAAAGAACTATACAGAAGGAGGGAGGCCTCGTATCTTGGTATTGACAGGCTCACAGCCTTATCCCTGCAAGAACCCAATTGGGGATCATCTGCTTCTGAGGTGCTTCAAGAACAAGCAGGATTACTGCAGAATCCATGGCTTGGACATGTTTTACAACACAATCCTCCTTAATCAGAAAATGTTCACTTTCTGGGCCAAAATTCCTTTGATTAGGGCAGCCATGGTGGCTCACCCTGAAGCTGAGGGGTTATGGTGGATGGAATCAGATGCTGTGAGCACAGACATGGAATTTGTGCACCCATTGGTCAAGTACAAGGACTACAATTTAATAGTCCATGGATGGGAGAAAAATGTTTATAAGAAAAGGAGCTAGTTGGGAATCAATTCAGGGGTTTTTCTTATGCAAAACTGTGAATGGTCCATGGATTTCATGGAGAGGTGGGCTATGATAGGTCCTCAGAGTCCTCTGTATGAGTCCTTTGCTAAGATTTTAACTAATGTGCTGCCTGACAGAGCTCTAACTGAATCTGATGGCCAGTCTGCACTTATTTATCTTATGATCAAAGAGAAGAAGAAATGGATTAGCATGATTTATATTGAGAATGGCTATTTTTTTTTTCAGTATTATTGGTTGGACATTGTTGGGAATTTCGAGAATGTAAGTAAGATATATGATGCCATGCCTGCCAAACATCCAGAGTTGAGGCGCAGATATGCTGAGAAAAGTGCCAGTCTGTATGCAGAGAAGAGAGAGCGTTATTTGAAGGAAATTTGGGCTGGGCTTTTAGAGAGGAGGCCATTTGTGACTCACTTCACTGGGTGTCAGCCTTACAGTGGGAACCATAACCCCATATACAAGGCAGAAGATTGTTGGAATGGTATGGAGAGATCTCTAGATTTTGCAGTTGATAAGGTGCTCAGGATTTATGGATTTCGGAGGCCTCAACATCAATCTGTAGCTGTTAGTCTAATTCAATTCGATTAATAGATTTATAGTCCAATTCATTTCGATTCATAAAATTCCTCTCTATGTAAACTATCGCATCTATTCATTTTAGATTAGATTTTAGCTACTTTTTAGCATAAATAACTCCATAAAGATACTAGAGAGAGGCCCATTTTATTATGGATAGAATGACTATTTAATCGCCCTGTAAAACCAAATCCTCATTAATAAGAAAATGTTCACGTTCGGGGCCAAAATTCCTTTGATTAGGGCAGCCATGGTGGCTCACCCTGAAGCTGAGTGGATATGGTGGATGGACTCCGATGCTGTGATCACAGACATGGAATTTGAGCACCCATTGGACAAGTACAAGGACTACAATTTAATAGTCCATGGATGGAGAAATTTTTTTATAAGAAAAGGAGCTGGTTGGATATCAATGCAGGGGATTTTCTTATGCGAAACTGTGAATGGTCCATGGATTTCATGGAGAGGTGGGTTGTGATGGGGCCTCAGAGTCCTCTCTATGAGTCCTTTGCTAAGATTTTAACTGATGTGCTGCCTGACAGAGCTCTAACTAAATCTGATGACCAGTTTGCACTTATTTATCTTATGATCAAAGAGAAGAAGAAATGACCAGCCTGATTTATTTATTTATTTATTTAATTTATTTATTTATTATTTATTTTTATTTTTATTTTTATTTTTTATTTTTATTTTTATTTTATTTATTTATTTATTTTATTTTTATTTTGTATTTTTATTTTGTAATTTGTATTTGTATTTTTATTTATTTAATTTATTTTTTTATTTATTATTATTATTATTATTATTATTATTATTTTTTTAGTTTTATTGGTTGGACATTGTTGGGAATTTTGAGAATGTAAGATATATGATGCCATGGATGCCAAACATCTAGCGATGAGGCGTGGATATGCTGAGAAAAGTGCCAGACTGTATGCAAAGAAGCGAGAGCGTTATTTGAAGGAAATTTGGGCTGGGCTTTTAGAGAGGAGGCCATTTGTGACTCACTTCACTGGGTGTCAGCCCTACAGTGGGAACCATAACCCCATATACAAGGCAGAAGATTGTTGGAATGGTATCGAGAGATCTCCAGATTTCGCAGTTGATAAGGTGCTCAGGATTTATGGATTTCGGAGGCCTCAACATCAATCTGTAGCTATTAGTTCGATTCAATTCGATTAATATATTTATAGTCCAATTCATTTTGATTCATAAAATTCACATCTATTCATTTTAGATTAGATTTTAGCTACTTTTTAGCATAAATAACTCCATAAAGATACTATAGAGACGCCCATTTTATTATGGATAGAATGAGTATTTAATCGCCCTGTAAAACCAAATCCTCATTAACCAGAAAATGTTCACGTTCTGGGCCAAAATTCCTTTGATTAGGGCAGCCATGGTGGCTCACCCTGAAGCTGAGTGGATATGGTGGATGGACTCCGATGCTGTGATCACAGACATAGAATTTGAGTACCCATTGGACAAGTACAAGGACTACAATTTAATAGTCCATGGATGGGAGAAAAATGTTTATAAGAAAAGGAGCTGGTTGGATATCAATGCAGGGGTTTTTATTATGCGAAATTGTGAATGGTCCATGGATTTCATGGAGAGGTGGGCTGTGAGGGGACCTCAGAGTCCTCTTTATGAGTCCTTTGCTAAGATTTTAACTGATGTGCTGCCTGACAGTGCTCTAACTAAATCTGATGACTAGTCTGCACTTATTTATCTTATGATCAAAGAGAAGAAGAAATGACCAGCATTTATCTTATGATCAAAGAGAAGAAGAAATGGACTAGCATGATTTATATTGAGAATGACTATTTTTTTTCTTCAGTTTTATTGGTTGGACATTGTTGGGAATTTTGAGAATGTAAGATATATGATGCCATGGATGCCAAACATATAGAGCTAAGGTGCAGATATGCTGAGAAAAGTGCTAGACTGTATGCAGAGAAGTGAGAGCGTTATTTGAAGGAAATTTGGGCTGGGCTTTTAGAGAGGAGGCCATTTGTGACTCACTTCACTGGGTGTCAACCCTACAGTGGGAACCATAACCCCATATACAAGGCATAATATTGTTGGAATGGTATGGAGAGATCTTTGGATTTTGCAGATGATTAGGTGCTCAGGATTTATGGATTTCGGAGGCCTCAGCATCAATCTATAGTTGTTAGTCCAATTCAATTCGATTAATAGATTTATAGTCCAATTCATTTCAATTCATAAAATTCCTCTCCGTAGTAGTAAATGATGGCATCTATTCATTTTAGATTATATTTTAGCTACTATTTAGCATAAATAACTCCATAAAGATACTAGAGAGAGGCCCAGTTTATCATAGATAGAATGAGTATTTAATCGCCCTGTAAAACCAAATCCTCCTTAATAAGAAAATGTTCACGTTCTAGACCAAAATTCCTTTGATTAGGGCAGCCATGGTGGCTCATCCTGAAGCTAAGTGGATATGGCAGATGGACTTAGATGCTGTGATCACGGACATGGAATTTGAGCACCCATTGGACAAGTACAAGGACTACAATTTAATAGTCCATGGATGGGAGCAAAATGTTTATAAGAAAAGGAGTTAGTTGGGAATCAATGCAGGGGTTTTTCTTATGAGAAACTGTGAATGGTCCATGGATTTCATGGAGAGGTGGGCTGTGATGGGGACTCAAAGTCCTCTGTATGAGTCATTTGCTAAGATTTTAACTGAGGCCCATTTTATTATGGATAGAATGAGTATTTAATCGCCCTGTAAAACCAAATTCATTATTCAATGCAATTTATTTTCTCATATATTTCATAATACTCAGACCATCGTTTTGTAACCAACAGTAGTTGCAGATGCTGAGGGATAAACAAAGCGTGGATTATCGGGCATGTATTCTAACTGAAAAAATTAATAGAAGTAGGAAGTCCAATTGGCCAATTTGGTTTGCCAACGATAAAGCTTCCAAAATCACATGTATTACTTTGTTTAGGTTCCAAATACCTTTCCAGGAAAATTAATAAAATATTGAGCGAGTCATTAAATTTAGGTGATTTGCAGAAGCACAAATGAAGCTACTATCAAATGGTTTAAACGAAGCAAAGAGAAGGGTACAAAGGCCTCTCCAAACTATTATTAATAGTTATGGAGTTTTGAAGATTTTGTTGCTGTCTACAGAAGCTCAAAGTAATATTTATGTGAGAGATCAAATCAAGAGGAAAGTGGTGGAACTCGAACCAAATGCAACCCCAAAAAGATCAAGTCTTTAAAATAGCAACAACCCAAAAATAATTCCATGAAACCTCCATCCAAAGGGTTAAAAGAGACCAACAAACTTAGAAGGTTATACAATGGCATATCTACTAGTAGAGAAACATCAGATCATGGCATTAGTTCTAGTAAAGGCTCAAGCACGATAGTGGCTGGGAGAAACACACAAACACACAAATATTGGATAGGAACTAAAATTTTCTCCTTGGTTTGCAGGCTTTCAAAATAGCATTTACTTCTACACCACCTTCTTCCAAATTTCAGCTGATTCAATGGAGAGTGAACTGCTTGACTCATAACAAAAAGCCAGTAATCCTGGGGGACACAGGTTGCACAGGTCAGTTAGAGTAACCCGTCCTGCATGACAGGCAGTTTATTGGATTCCAACTTGCTGGATTCTAACTAATTAGAGTCATAAAACCTTAATGAAGCAGACAAGACTCCAGATGGTTCATTGAAGCAATAGTTCATTGAGGCAAACCATTAGGATATACAACATTTGGAATAGGAATCTTGGAGGCATAAACGTGGTTGTGAATTACAAATCACCATCACATGGTTAAAAAGCCATTTTGTGATTTGGAATTCTCTCTGTTTGTGCTGCTCTTCTACATGGATGTAATAACCAAATGGGATATTATTAGTGGCTATTCGGAATCTGTCGGAGCAAATTTGTTTTCTGTTTTTTGTTTTTTGTTTTTTGTTTTTGTTTTTTGTTTTTTGTTTTTTGTTTTAGTTTTTCGTTTTTTGTTTTTTGTTTTTTGTTTTTTGTTTTTTGTTTTTGTTTTTGTTTTTTTGTTTTTGTTTTTGTTTTTGTTTTTATTTTTATTTTTATTTTTATGGTGATTTGGTTGTATATTAGCCATGAAGCATTGGGTAGAAGGTAGACAATTAACAATTAACAATTATCTAATATTCTTTTCTTCCCTCCTATAATACTGAAATACCAAAGCTGAAATCTATTGAGAAAACAAAAAAAAAATACGTTACCCTTTCCAACTAAAAGCCTGGTCTAGTCCACTTACTTTTGTAAGCCACTAAACTAAATACGAATGGTACATGCATACCAATTAAGGTACCCCAAACAATCAGACCTGCCCACTATTAGCTCAAATTATTTTTGATGGTTCCAACTTGCTGGTATAGTAGCATACAGCATGAGTTATGTTGTTGCTGGTATAATAGCATACAACATGAGTTATGTTTTGATTGCTATTTCAGGTGATCTTACTACAGTGGCATAACTGGATGTCCCTATTTTGGGATTATTGTGTGTATCTTAACATTGCTGTTGGGTGTGTGTTGTGAATATTCACAGTGCACACATACATAACATTTTTGAGACGGTTCATAAAGCATTGCTGGCATAGAAAGCTTTACCAATTGATGCCCTCTTTTACCCCTTAATCATCTGGAGGCAGAACCATTAATCATGATTTAAAAAGATGCTAACTATTTCCGTTTCTCAGTTTCAATTGCTGGCACATAAAGCTTTACCAATTGGAAGCTGGCTTTGGAGTGCAAGTTCCTAGGTTGATGTGATAGCCTCCTTGCAAAAACTTCCTTTGTGCAGTGCCATCATTGCTGGCGGCTTTAATGTCATGCCTCATGGACCATCTTCAGCTTTTGATTGTGACCTATGTGATGTTATAGGGTATGCTTCCAAAATGGCATATCCCTTTGTTGAAATTCCATTCCTATTGGAGAGGAACTAAAATTTTCTCCCTGGTTTGCAGGCTTTCAAAATAGCATTTACTTCTACACCACCTTCTTCCAAATTTCAGCTAATTCAATGGAGAGTGAACTGCTTGACTCATAACAAAAAGCCAGTAATATTGGGGGACACAGGTTGCACAGGTCAGTTAGAGCAACCCGTCCTGCATGACAGGCAATTTATTGGATTCCCACTAAAACAATTACTTTCTAAAATTTACTTAGCTGTTTGAAGTAGGCCTACAATTAAGACCCATCGAAAGTAATTACTATTCATAATTTCTTCCACGGGCTGTAGAGGGATTGTTAACTAATTAGAGTCATAAAACCTTAATGAAGCAGACAAGACTCCAGATGGTTCATTGAAGCAATAGTTCATTGAAGCAGATCGTCAGGATATACTAATACAACATTTGGAAGAGGAATCTTGGAGGCATAAACGTGGTTGTGAATTTCAAATCACCATCAGATGGTTAAAAGCCATTTTGTGATTTTGAATTCTCTGTTTTCGCTGCTCTTCTACATGGATGTAATAACCACGTGGGATATTATTAATGGCCATTCAGAATCTGTCGGAGTAAAAACTTTTTAATGGTGATTTGTTTTTATATTGGCCATGTAGCATTGGGTAGAAGATAGACAATTAACAATTATCTAATATTCTTTTCTTCCCTCCTATAATACTGAAATACCAAACCTGAAATCTAAAGAGAAAACAAAAAAGCAAATACCTTACCCTTTCCTACTGAAAGCGTGGTCTAGTCCACTTACTTTTGTAAGCCACTAAACTGTATACGAATGGTACATGCATACCAATTGAGGTACCCCAAACAATCAGACCTGCCCACTTTTAGCTCAAATTATTTTTGATGATTCCAACTTGCTGGTATAGTAGCATACAACATGAGTTATGTTGTTGCCGGTATAATAACATACATCATGAGTTATGTTTTGGTTGCTATTTCAGGTGATCTTACTGCGGTGGCATAACTGGATGTCCCTATTTTGGGATTATTGTTTGTATCTTAACATTGTTGTTGGGTGTGTGTTGTGAATATTCACACATACGTAACAATTTTGAGACGGTTCATATAGCATTGCTGGCACAGAAAGCTTTACCAATTGATGCCCTCTTTTACCCCTTAATCATCTGGAGGCAGAACCATTAATCATGATTTAAAAAGATGCTGGCTGTTTCCATTTCTCAGTTTCAACTGCTGGCACATAAAGCTTTACCAATTGGAAGCTGGCTTTGGAGTGCAAGTTCCTGGGTTGATGTGATAGACTCCTTTCACAAACTTCCTTTGTGTAGTGCCATCATTGCTGGCGGCTTTAATGTCATGCCTCATGGACCATCTTCAGCTTTTGATTGTGACCTACGTGATGTTATAGGGTATGTTTCCAAAATGGCATATCCCTTTGTTGAAATTCCATTCCATATTAGTGTTCTTCTGTCTTATCTTTAGCTTTAATCTTGTGACATCTAATTTATTGCTTTTTGACAGTCATGGTTATTTGTAGTTCCGTGGTCATAACACATGATTTTTGGTGTTTTTATGCATTTTCTTAGTGAAGGTGGATTTTACCATGGTCACTGTTGACCGAATTGCAATGATAAGTTGATCTCCATAAACAAGTGTTTTACCTAAAACCGAATACAACAACAGATTTTACTCCAAAGAGTAAAGTTTTCGAGTCTTTGACCTTGACTTCATGATGCTTCCACTGTCCATGGACACTGTCATGCTTGAACATATAATTCTGAAAAATAACAGAGGCACAGAAATTACTGCAGACAATTTTTCGTTGGATAAGGATAGGAACTAGTTGAGCAAAGCTGAGAAGCAGAAGATGAGACAAAGCAGAGGGAAGGAAGAGGCCATACAATAGCATCTTGTATAGTTATACAGATCTGTACAACAGTATGGTGTACTACAATAGACCATATAGCAGGCTATACAGTTTTCCCTGTAGGTTGTTTCTTCTCGGTTTTGTGCAAATCTGTTTCTAAGGTGAGTTTGATTAATTGTGGAGCTACTAGATTGGTAGGTAGATTGTGGAGGTTTTATTGTAGGCTTTGAATAAGGAATTATAAGCTGATTCTGAAAGTGAAATTACCTGTGTACGCGAAAACTGTTTTATGCTTCCTTTTTACTTTCCCAACTATTGTAGCTATTATATGATTGTTGCTATGGTCTGAAATTAATTTCTACATTAATTAAATTCAATAGTATGATTGTTGCTATGGTCCAAAACTAATTTCTACATTAATTAAATTCAATAATTGATTTGTTTGATTGAGATCATAAGGGAAAGAATCACTTAGGGATGGAATTTTCTACAATTGGAACAATGCACAACAGATTCATTATTGAACAATTAGAAGCTAAAATGTCAGAAATTTCACAATGGATTCATGATTGAAACCATTATCGAACCATTAGAAGCTAAAATGTCAGAAATTTCACAATGGATTCTCTACTCCATTAACCATCACCTCCATCTGCACGTCCTTTGGTTCCTTCGAGGCTATCTGTGCTCCCAACTGTTACTCTCCCCTCAATTTTCTCATGAAGTCAAAACCATTCTTTTTTATTTTTAATAATTTGTAATCATCAGGCTTGAAATAAACGCCTAAATTTTGGCAATTTCTTTTACCCTTATAGTATGCAATCCTTCTTATGCTACTCTCATTGCCTTTTGGATTTCTTTTTTTATCAAAGAAAGCCAAACTGTTCTTTTGATATTATCTTGAAAATGGAGACATCCATATTCTCTTCCAGTTAAAGAAGATAGATGAACAAACTGTACTTCAACCTTTAAATGGAATAAGTCATACCAACAAGTGCCGCTATCTAGGTGAATGAGTCCCAATGCATGTTCTTCTGATGTGCAACTAATGTAACTGAGCAATACAAGAAGAAATTCTCAGAATATTTCCTCCCACACAGACCTTGTTCAGAAATGGAAGATCTAAGATGTCAAACACACAAATATTGGATAGGAACTAAAATTTACTCCCTGGTTTGCAAGCTTTCAAAATAGCATTTACTTCTACAAAACCTTCTTCCAAATTTCAGCTGATCCAATGGAGAGTGAACTGCTTCACTCATAACATAAAGCCAGTAATCCTGGGGGACATAGGTTGCACAGGTCAGTTAGAGCAACCCGTCCTGCATGACAAGCAGATTATTGGATTGCCACTAAAACAATTACTTTCTAAAATTTACTTAGCTATTTGAAGTAGGCCTACAATTAAGACCCATCAAAAGTGATTACCATTCATAATTTCTTCCACAGGCTGTAGAGGGATTGCTAACTAATTAGTCATAAAACCTTAATGAAGCAGACAAGACTCCAGATGGTTCATTGAAGCAATAATTCATGGAAGCAGACCATTAGGATATACAACATTTGGAATAGGAATCTTGGAGGCATAAACGTGGTTGTGAATTAGAAATCACCATCACATGGTTAAAAAGCCATTTTGTGATTTTGAATTCTCTCTGTTTGTACTGCTCTTCTACATGGATGTGATAGCCACATGGGATATTATTAATGGCCATTCGGAATCTGTCGGAGTAAAAACTTTTTAATGGTGATTTGGTTGTATATAGCCATGTAGCATTGGGTAGAAGGTAGACAATTAACTGTTATCTAATATTCTTTTCTTCCCTCCTATAATACTGAAATACCAAAGCTGAAATCTAAAGAGAAAACAAAAAAGCAAATACCTTACCCTTTCCAACTAAGAGCCTGGTCTAGTCCACTTACTTTTGTAAGCCACTAAACTGAATATGAATGGTACATGCATACCAATTGAGGTACCCCAAACAATCAGACCTGCTCACTTTTAGCTCAAATTATTTTTGATGATTCCAACTTGCTGGTATAGTAGCATACAACATGAGTTATGTTGTTGCTGGTATAATATCATACATCATGAGTTATGTTTTGATTGCTAACTAAATGACACAGCGAATTGCGACATGCAATTAGTAGGGATTGTGCAATGTTCTGTGCAGATTTAGACTTATTAACAGATCAAGAAGGTAACTAGTCTAAGAATATGATTACATTCATAATGATCGAAAGTACAATGTCTCAAGGAGTAAGTGCTTGGTTAAAATAAATAACTAAAATAAAAACAAATAAACATCTTGAACACCATCAAAAGTTAAATGACCTAATTTTGAAAGAGAAAGCTAGTCCAAAAAAAAAAAAAAATTGATATAGAGAAGGTAAATACTCGAACACGAACAGTTATTAAAGGCCTAAGAATGGAAATTAGGACATGCTTGAAATGAAAACCAGTATCCATCAATACTTCCAACTCTTTATGGGTGCTGCTAAAATGCATGGTGTCAAATAAGATGGCCGCTTTTCGAGATATTTGGTCATCTACATAAAACTAAAACTGAGATTCCTTTTGTATAAAGATAAGATTGATGACTTAAGGATCCATATCTTCATGTATAAAGTAGGGTGCATCATGGCTGCTCCTGTCATTCTGGGACTTAGAGCCCGAATGCTTACAAAGAATCATTGTAACTAACTCCGCATAAATGAAGGGCTACACCATAATAGAAGATCCAAACTCCATGATAACCTCCAGTCAAAAGAAGAACTATAAATCCACTGTACCATACCAGTTATACCAGATACATCCATATTCTCTTCAGTTAAAGAAGATAGATGAACAAACTGTACTTCAACCTTTAAATATGAATAAGTCATACCAACAAGTGCCGCTATCTGGGTGAATGAGTCCCAATGCATGTTCTTCTGATATGGCAACATACACTATAGAACAGGGCAACGCCTAAAGCTCTGGGACTGATTTCTCTTTGTACTTCCCTTTAAAACAATAAGATATTGTCTCCTGCCCATTTTCTGTTTCTGTTTCTCAATTTCAATTCCTTCAACTAAGCTTCTATACATATGCAAAGTGTGAAATGTATATGGTTTATAACATATCATCCGTGAACAAAAGATTTATCAGACCAGAAACTGGTTTTGGTGTGCAAGTCCTTGGCTAATGTCATAGTATTATTCCTCACTTTGTTACTAACATTGTCAACGGTTTCAGTGCCATGCCACATGGGCCATCTTTGGTTTGTGGTTGTTTTCTATGTGATATTTCGGGTGATCTTACTGCAGTGGCATAACTGGATGTTCCTATTTTGGGATTATTGTGTGTATCTTAACGTTGCTGTTGGGTGCGTGTTGTGAATATTCATACATATGTAACAATTTTGAGACGGTTCACAAAGCATTGCTCGCACATAAAGCTTTACCAATTGGAAGCTGGCTTTGGAGTGCAAGTTCCTGGGTTGATGTCATAGCCTCCTTGCACAAACTTCCTTTGTGCAGTGCCATCATTGTTGGTGGCTTTAATGTCATGCCTCATGGACCATCTTCAGCTTTGATTGTGACCTATGTGATGTTATAGGGTACTACAACAGACCATATAGCAGGCTATACAGTTTTCTTTGAAGGTTGTTTCTTCTCAGTTTTTGTGCAGATTTGTTTCTGAGGTGAGTTTGATTAATTGTGGAGCTGCTAGATTGGTAGGTAGATTATGGAGGTTTTATTGTAGGCTTTGAATAAGGAATTAGAAGCTGATTCTGAAAGAGAAATTACCTGTGTATGCGAAAACTGTTTTATGCTTCCTATTTACTTTCCCAGCTATTGTATGATTGTTGCCATGGTCCGAAATTAATTTCTACATTAATTAAATTCAATAATTGATTTGTTTGACTGAGATCATAAGGGAAAGAATCACTTAGGGCTAGAATTTTCTATAATTGGAACAATGCACAACGGATTCATTATTGAACAATTAGAAGCTAAAATGTCAGAAATTTCACAATGGATTCATGATTGAAAACATTATCAAACCATTAGAAGCTAAAATGTCAGAAATTTCACAATGGATTCTCCACTCCATTAACCATCACCTCCATCTGCACGTCCTTTAGTTCCTTCGAGGCTATCTGTGCTCCCAACCGTTACTCTCCCCTCAATTTTCTCATGAAGTCAAAACCATTCCTTTTTCTTTTTAATAATTTGTAATCATCAGGCTTGAAATAAAAGCCTAAACTTTGGCAATTTCTTTTACTCTTATAGTATGCAATCCTTCTTATGCTGCTCTCATTGCCTTTTGGATCTATTTTTTATCAAAGAAAACCAACTGTTCTTTTGATATTATCTTGAAAATGCAGACATCCATATTCTCTTCCAGTTAAAGAAGATAGCTGAACAAACTGCACTTCAAACTTTAAATAGGAATAAGTCATACCAACAAGTGCCACTATCTGGGTGAATGAGTCCCAATGCATGTTCTTCTGATGTACAACTAATGTAACTGAGCAATACAAGAGGCAGTTCTCAGAAGATTTCCTCCCACACAGACCTTGTTCAGAAATGGCAGATCTAAGATGTCAAACACACAAATATTGGATAGGAACTAAAATTTGTTCCCTGGTTTGCAGGCTTTCAAAATAGCATTTACTTCTACACCACCTTCTTCCAAATTTCAGCTAATTCAATGGAGAGTGAACTGCTTGACTCATAACAAAAAGCCAGTAATCCTAGGGGACACAGGTTGCACAGGTCAGTTAGAGCAACCCGTCCTGCATGACAGGCAGTTTATTGGATTCCCACTAAAACAATTACTTTCTAAAATTTACTTAGCTGTTTGAAGTAGGCCTACAATTAAGACCCATCGAAAGTAATTACCATTCAGAATTTCTTCCACAGGATGTAGAGGGATTGCTAACTAATTAGATTCATAAAACCTTAATGAAGCAGACAAGACTCCAGATGGTTCATTGAAGAAATAGTTCATTGAAGCAGACTGTCAGGATATACAACATTTGGAATAGGAATATTTGAGGCATAAACGTGGTTGTGAATTAAAAATCACCATCAGATGGTTAAAAAGCCATTTTGTGATTTTGAATTCTCTCTGTTTTTGTTGCTCTTCTTCAACTTTTGTCTTATTTCTATTTGTCGATATGTGGGAAACATGACTTCTGAGATAACAACCAAAACAGAGCAAGGGCCCAAGTGTTCTAGAGTCTCACAAAGCTCCAAACACCATGATATATCTTGATCGACACCTTTATCTGGATTTTTCAATATAGAGATACATATCATGGGTATATATTATTGTAATCCAGACAAAGAAGTAATGTTTGAATGTGATACAATAAGATGTCCCATAGTCAGAAGTTGGACGTTGGTGCTGTGTGCCCACTATAGATATGATATATATTTAGTAAGGTGCCTCAGGTAGGGTTTAATTATCTGGATTAATGATCCACTTCCTGTACATGAAAAATAGGTCTGGAAGAATAGGATGTGGCATCAGTGGTTGTAATTATCTTGCTTCCAGAGGTGATTTTGTTATGTACTACATATGAATGGGATGAATTTTATAGCTTGAATTGTTAAGCATGATTTTCGATTTGATAAATCATGATGTGTAATTTAAATATTGAGATAAATGCATGGTAAAGGGGAACACATTCTATAACGTATTTTAGACTACAAGATAGGATTAAAGATGGTTCTGGCTTGCAATCTATTTTGCCTTGTTTCAATTGATTGAAAAAGTTGTCACAGAGGAGAACATGTAGAGAGGGCCTAATGATGACCATATCAAGTTCAAAACTCCCCATCATCTCCCGGGTCTTGAAATAAGTGCACCTTAAAATGTTTACTCAATACAATTCAAAATGCTCCATGAGAGTGTCGATTATATACATAGAAGAAAACAAAAGAAAGATCCATAAGGGTCACAATGGACATGGCTGTATATTTGAGTATCCTCCCATTAATAAGGATAGGTCATATGCCCTCTTATCTACCAATATATGTGTTTGTTGAAGACTATATACACAGAGTAAAACAAAAGAAAGATCCATAAGGGTCACGACGGACATGGTTGTATATTTGAGTATCCTCCCATTAACAAGGATAGGTCATATGCCCTCTTATCTACCAATATCTGTATTCACTGAAGACTATATACACAGAAGAAAACAAAAGAAAGATCCATAAGGGTCACAACGGACATGGCTCTATATTTGAGTATCCTCCCCTTAACAAGGATAGGTCATATGCCCTCTTATCTACCAATATCTATATTTGGTAGAAGACTAGATTCCATGCAAACCAACTAATTTTTGATGATTATCTCAAATCAAGAAGTTAGATTTTTATGAATTGAAATCCAAGTGTATTAGTAAGATACAAAATGGTTGTCATAAGCCTTGGAAACTGCTTTAGCACAAACTTGTGTAAAATCCTAACAAATATGCAAATGTCATTGGAAATACTTACGACGTTTCCTTTGCAGCATCTGGTGCAAATGCTAGTGTAAATCTTTTGCAATAGATGTCTCCTCTTTATAAAGAGGAGACATCTACATTAGATGGGGGATGAACAGACTGTAACAAGAGGTTTTAGCTGAGGGAATGAGACTGAATCTTTTATGTAATATGGTATATTCATGAATGAATAGAGTTTTGTTATGAACATCTCATTTTAGTTCTTGTTTCTTGGGGAATCTTGTGAGAAGGACAGGGCCCACCTTCATCACAAGATTCACCCATTATCTTTCTGCAGTGTGTTAAGTGTGATTTCTGTTCATACCTTGTTAACAAGTACTGTTTCTGGATGTTGTTTTACCTTTGCTGAAACTCTGTTTCTTTCTTAAACGATTGATGTTATTTCTTGAGTGTCTCACTGGTGATTAGGTTTACAGAGTGAATTGGCGAACTAGATAAACAGAGGCAGGTGCTGAAGGTTCCAGCTCTGGGGATAGGGTCTAGATCCTCTGTTACAGCATAGCCATTGTTTTCCTTTGCAGATTTATTCTTTCTGTTCAATTATTCATCTCTTGTTAGATATCTACAATAGAGTATAATTGCTGTAACACAGAGTGAAGATTTAAACGAGGTGCAATTTGTTTGTACTACAACTTTTAGTGCTATTAAGATTGAGTACATATAGTACGTAGTTTCCTTTGAAATAATCAGACTTCCCCGGGTTGACAATTTATGTGGCACTCGACTGTTTAATTAATAAGCAATTAAAGTGACCAACAAAGGGAATAGGACGTACTCCACAGTTATTTCGTTTTGAAGTATTCCTCCCTTAGCTTCTGCTTGGAATCCTTATCAGGGGTTATCAACTCCTTATAACCCTTTAAGAGGGAGCTTCGCTGGTTATGGAGGTTTTTTGGCTGAAGTTGGTCAAACTCTGAGTTTTGCTGGATCATAGGTTCACCTTTTGGTTCAGCTGGTTCTGCTGGTTACTTCAGGCAGCCTGATGCCTTACAAAATCCAGTCCAATCTTTTCAGAACTTTGGGAACTCCACCCAATCTGGGTGGAATCCCCAAGGTCCTCCTAGGCTTCCTTTTCTGGCAACGTTGAATTTGCTAGATCTCATGAAATTGACAAATGATCCAATCAAATATAATCCGGCTTGGCCTCCGGTCCCAACCAAACTCCCATTGGACATTCCAAAGTTCGAGGGGAAGGGTGGTGAAGACCCAGGTGACCATGTAACCACATTCCGTTTGTGGTGCTCATCGAACTCCCTCATTGATGATTCGGTTAGGTTGAGACTCTTTCAACGCACCTTAACTGGAAATGTGGCCAAGTGGTATATAGAGTTGCCAGGGGGCAGCTTTATATCTTTCGCTGATTTGGCTAACAATTTCCTAAATCCTTTCCAGTTGCTTGTCTGTTATGATGTCGGAACTAAACTTCTGGCCAATTTTTGTCAAGACACGACAACTCACATTTCTAATCATATTCAGGAATGGAGACGAAGAAAGAGGCTCATTAAAGCCGAAATTCCTCCTGAATACCATCTCAAATGGTTTTTGAAATCCCTACAACCAGAGATCTCTAAGGATGTCTCTTTGTCCAGAGTCTATTATGAAGAGCAAGCTATTTTTAGGGCCCAACAGTTAGAATTGATTTACTCTTAGTCTGGGATTCTACAAGAAATATTGCCTGATGCTCCTGGGACTAGGGTTGATATGGCCAAGTCGAAGCCAGTTCCCCATGCGGATGGTATCGTTGGATCCATAGACACCAATGTGGTGAACCTGTTGAGCCAATTGCAGCAGTTGTCTTTACAAATTGCTCGTACCAATTAGGTCACATTGTCTAACCCTTCGCCTTCTCAACCCTCTTCCATTAATGCCATCCAATCTTCCAACCCCAAAGGAAATCAAAATTCCAATGGAAAAAAGAAAGGATGAGGTAAGAAAAAAAGTCAATATGGGAAGATTGACGCAAATAAACCTGGCAATAATGTTGGTGGTGGTGGAAATGAGTCTAGAAAGAAAGTCAAGTTTCCATGTAAGCTATGCAATGGATACCATTTAGCTCATCTGTGCCCAAAAATTCAAGATGCTCAGCATTTGTTAGGGCAGCAAGGGACTTCTAGCTCTCAAGCTGTGTTAACCAACCCTTTTCCCCAAGGGCAACAAATGCTTGTTGGCACGAATTCAAATCCTGGTACCTCTGCAGGGGGTAACCAGGAAGGGGAGAAATCATCAAATGTTTTCATGATGGGTTCTAACATCCATGTGGCCACTCGGTCATGTGATTATGATGAAATTGAAACATCCAAGGACAAAACTGCTCCCAGAAATACCGACCTTCATATTGAGCGACCCTCTGTCGAGACTATACCATGGATACTGAAAGGTTCTGCTAAACGCAAGACTATCAATCCTAATGCTAGGGCTACCCAGAATTACTCCATTTTTGAGGATCTGGCTCAAAGTCCATGCGCCATGTTTGCTTTAGAGGTCCTCTAGTCGTGTCTAGCTCAACGAAGTGCTTTACTTTTGGCGATAAGGGCAGTTGATCCAAATAACTCTTTAGTGCTCACTTTCGACATGCTTAATGTCAAAAAGTGACTCCCTCATCACATGGCTTTTCAAATAAAGTCTACCTACTAGAAAATTAACATTTTTTGAACCGTTATTGATGAAGGAGCTTCCACGTGCATCATGTCAATGCCATGCTGGAAGGCCATTGATCGGCTTTGGCTGTTCCTTCACCTGCCCTCCTGACAGCATTTGACGGGAATTCTCATAAGCCGCATGGGATTATCTCGGCCTTTCCCATATGTGTTGGGGGAAAGGTCATCAATATTGAAGTAGAATTCATTGATGCTAACCTAGATTACAATATCCTCTTAGGAAGGAATTGGGTATATGAAATGGATGTCGTTGATTTGACTTTGTTTCATGTCATTTTCTTTCATCATGAGGGTAAAATTGTTAAGGTTGATCAATTGGATTATTCTTCAATTGATCCTCGAGCAACTTCGGATTCTACTGTTCCCTTAGTGGATAACCCTTGTCCGCCTATTGAGAATCTGGGAGTTGGGATGTATTCTTCATTGATGGGTACATTTGATTTTCCCTCTCCTATCGCTAGAATCAATGTCGTTTCATCATCCAAGGAGTCTTCACGGGAAGAGTTCTTCCGGACTCACTATTTTTTAGACCCTTGGACCTTGCCTTCACCTACGACCACATTAGATGAAGGACAAGTTGGTGGAATGACATTTCCTATGTCTACAACAAAGCTTAGATATCAGTCTATCATCAAATCTACAGACAACCATTCTACTCCTTTCTCAGAGGAGGAGTTAGATGGTGATGTGGCCCCAGCTTGGACCCTTGATTCTATCTCCGCTATGGACTGCTTAGATACAGTTTTACCATCCGAGGAAGCAATCCTAGAAGTAATGATAGGTGTAGATCGACCTTGGGAAGACTTACACCATCGTTCATATTTTCTTCCTCTGTTGCAGGAAGTAGAATCTAGGTTCTTCGAGGTGTTTACTAGTGATGTTTGTACGGTATCAAATCCTTTGGCTCAGCACACTTTCATGCCGAAGGTAATATGTCGGTGATTTCAAAAATAATATCTATAAACATCTCTAGGAAGCCTAATGTGATCGAGAATCTCTTCATCAAATCTGAATTTTCCCCTAAAGAAATTCAAATTTACACCGACCTTTTTAAGGAGTTTCAAGATCTATTTGCTTGGTCTTACGAAGAAATGCCTGACATTGATCCATCCATAGTTCAACATGATATCAAGACGTATGAAAACACTAATCTGATTCGTTAGAAGCTTTAGCCAGTTAATCCTAGGAAAGCAACAACTATTAAAGTTGAAGTAGAGAAGCTTCTCAAGGTAGGTTTTATATACCATGTTCCTCTTACGGATTGGGTTTCTAATCCAGTCCCTGTAGATAAAAAGAAAGGAATAATCCGAGTATGCATTGAATTTAGAGACCTAAACAAAGCTTGTCCTAAAGATAATCACCCCATGCCATTTATTGATCATATTATCGATGAATGTGTGGGTAATGAGATTTTCTCCTTCATGGACGGTTTTTCCGGTTATAATCAGATCTCTATTCGTCATGAAGATCAGCATAAGATGGCTTTTATATGTCCCTAGGGTACCTTTGCATACAGAAATATGCCTTTTGGTCTTAAAAATGCTGGAGGCACCTTCCAGTGGGCCATGTCATATGCTTTTCACGACATCAAACATATCATAAGAGCGTACTTGGATGATTTAGTTGCTTGTTCTCAAAAGAGAATTGATCATTATAGTCACCTTCGATTGGTTTTTAAGCGATGTCAGTTTTACAAGATCTGTTGAATCTCAATAAGTGCGTTTTCATGGTTACATCTGGTCGGTTATTAGGGTTCATTGTGTCAACTTAAGGGATTTGAGTTGATCCCTTCAAGGTAGAGGCAATAGTTCAGTTGCCTCCCTCGTCCTCAATTCGACAACTTCAAAGTATTCAAGGGAAGGCTAATTTCTTAAGAAGGTTTATAGAAAATTATGCCAAGATCACTAAAGGGTTTATGCGTTTGCTACAAAAAGGAGTTCCATTCGTATGGGAGAACTTTGCGCAACGGTCGTTTGATGCCTTGAAAAAGGCATTAGTCTCTGCCACACTGTTGAGTCCACCAGATTATGGTAGGGATTTCCTTTTATATCTCTCTACTGCAGAATCAAACATAGGTATGGTTCTCATTCAGGAAGATGATGCTCTCATGGAGCATGTGATTTATTACTTAAGCCAAGGCTTGGTAGATCCTGAACTTCGCTATTCTCTTATTGAGAAGTTAGCTTTGGCAGCTGTCCATGCTGTCCAACGGCTCCGCCATTATATCTTACTGCACAAAACTTTTATCTTAGCAGTAGTCAATCCATTCCAATTTGTCCTCAGTAGGCGAGTGATTGGGGGAAAATACAATCGATGGATTGTCATTTTACAAGAATTCAATCTCGAGTTCTTGTCTGCCAAGTCTAAGAAATATATGGTTTTTGGGGAGTTAATTTCCGAGCTGCCTTGTGGAGAGGAGACTGTTTATGAGGAAAGTTTTCCTGACGAACATCTATTCATCATCTCTTCACTCGACCCTTGGTATGGAGATATCATTGCCTATCTCCAGACTTCGAAGTTTCCCTCTGCTTTCTCTAAGGATGAATGCCGAAAATTATGTCACCTGGCTAAGAACTATGTCATCATTGGTGATACATTATATCGTCGAGGGGTTGATTCAATTCTTAGGCATTTTTTAACCTTATAGGAAGCAGAGTCAGTGCTCAATGATTGCCACAGTGGAGCTTGTGGTGGTCATCTTTCCAGGCTTTCTACAGCCCAGCATATCTTGCACGCCGGCTATTTTTGGCCTTCGCTTTTCAAAGATTGTTTGAAGCGGTCAAACGCTGTCACCACTGTCAAGTTTATACTCGAAAGATGTGCACACATCGAGCTCCTCTTT
>APFE031293807.1:0-83975 GCA_000404065.3 Pinus taeda
GGGTACATCAATATAATAAGGGGGTTGTACTAATAACAATAAGGGGTTACACTAGTAGTATAGGGGCCTAACACCTTGGCAGACCTGCATAAGCCCATCCATATATTTTTTCACAAATAATAAATGAACAGTAAACCAAAAATACCTTTCTAATGGTCTTTCATCATGACATCTTCCTGTTAGCATCAAAATCCTACATACATGTTGCAACATCTCCATCAGATATATATTGTCAAGGGTACCTTATTTTTCTTAACTTCATTAGGGTCTTCATATCTTCCATGGATATATCATAGTCAAATATTCTATTTCTAGGATATTTATTTCCTTCTTCATGGTTGCATATTCCACGATATCCTCCCTTGTTCACACATTCTTCTTTCCAGGAAATTCCAATCAGCGTTCCTCAAATTATTATCAACCACCTCATATTACATATGAGGAAATATTATGTTTATTTCATCTAAACAATGTGTGATTGATGCTCTGTTGCATCCTTTATGGGGGAGATCCTTTCCTTTTGATCATGCTTCTAAAGATAGATAATTTCTCCATGTTACCTGCAACCATATGGAATGACTCTAAAATATCAAATACAAGCATACATACCTCATTTTTCCTTTAGGTCATCTTGGACTTCCTTTTAGAAACTTCCTTGATTGAAAGAAGTTCAACCCCTTGATATGCTTTACCCCTATCATACCATCATCCCATCAAGTTCACAAGTTGGAATTCCTGATGAAACCCTTGATTCCTTTTGATTTATGAACCTTCCGATGATTCCAATAGAGGATCTTGAGCATCCTCGTTCAAAAAATGTTTCCCTTTGACCAATGTTTGATGAGCCTTGTGCTATATGACCTTTTCTTATTCTTTCCACAATTGCCACTTATGCTTATAATGAGGTTCCCAAGAGCTATATTCTTCCATAGCCAACTGCCATAGACTTAAATTCCAACCATCTTTCATACTTCTTTATGATGATGTCACAAGTTCTTGTTTTCAATTCTTTTATGATGTTGTGATGCATCATGTCATGCTCCTTAGTGACTCATATCTTGAAACAGAAGAAATTAAAACAAGAAATTTGAAAATAAACGGGCGAGGAATGCTATCTCAAAAATAGTATAGATCTCTTACTTCCTCTTACTTGGACTTATTACTTTTAGCTTCCTCCATTTCTTCGGTGATTTGTGCTTCCTCTCTTCCTCTTTTGTTATTTTCTTCTTTAACTTAAGACAATCTCTCTTGTAATGCCCATATTCTTGACATCCATAGCATTGAACCTTAACCATGTTCTTCTTTATTTTTTCGGGACCATAATTTCCAAAATTTCCCTTTCTTTTAGTCATAGCAACATATGCTTGATTGTTTTCATTTGATACCACATCAAACTTTTCCTTCAATCTAGTTTCTTCAATCTTGCATAAATACCATATATCCTGGAATGGAGTAGATTCTTTCTTCCCATAAATACTTGAAGTAAATTTGCCCCATTCCTTAGGTAGTGCATTTATTACTACAATGGTCATATCCTTATCAGACATTATCTCACCTAGATCTTGAAGTTGATCCCTTATTTTTTATATCGTCATAAATTATGACGATATCCCTTATTTTGATATCTTTAACATGTAGAGTTATTTCCTTAGAGAGATAACCTCTCCTATAGTGCTTATGGAAAAAAATATACCAATTTGTCATAGATTTCTTTTGAAGTGTCAAGTTTATATACATATGGAATGAGGGGATCCTTGATGGATTCTATGAGAATCCTTTGAGCCATCCCTTCCCCTTTCATAAACCTATAAATTGCTTGAGCATCTTATTTTTGAGGTTTAGTGATTGAGCCCTTAACATGTTCCATAAACTCATTCTCAATGAGATTGAAGCCCCAACCAATTCGTTATTTTCCTTGTAAAAAGACATTTTGATATATTCATATGTAGTCATAAATATAAATACTTGTGTAGACAATTGTTTCTCCACTTGCTTCCTCCTTGAATTTGATGATGACATAGATAATAGAAAACTCCTTGATAAATATAGTTCTCTTCAAGATCGATCCTTGACTCCACAAAGAGAGAGATTACCTTAGACCTTTGATGATGAATGTCCTTGATGATGATTATCAATGATGAATTGATGATGTCTTGACGCTTCTCAGATGATCTTCTTCAAGGATGAGATCCTTACTTTAGTGAGAGGGATATTACTTTAAAACTTTCGATGAGATCCATTGTCTTTCATCCTTTCGATGAATAGACTTGAAGCTTCCTTGATTTGTAGATATCTTCAACTTCAGTAGATGTAGGGTCTTGGCCTTCTTTTCTTGATGATGATTCCAAGACTTCTCTTGGTGGATATTTATTCTTCAATATAGGGTTTTGAAACTTCTTGAATTCACCTTTCTATAATTCTAGATTTGATCCTTGATTGCTTGAGTATCTCTTGATGAGATTCCATTTTCCTTGGTTTTTCACCTTAGCTCTAATACCATGTTCATAAATCTAGGGCATAGGAATTAGGTGATTTATCTTCATTTGATAATAACTTGTGAATGATTTTTTCTTGTTAGATTAGTATATTATTTTTCTTATGTTATCATAATGCTCTTCTTCATCAAATAACTACCAATGCATAAACCATAAAGAGACAAGAGACACAAAATGTAGGCAATTATCTAGGGCCAAACCTCTCCCACTTGAGAGGAAAATCCAAACAAATTGTTCTTCTTAAAGAGACTTCAATTGAGGAATACCAATACCAAGACCCTTGACCTATTTTCCTCTCCAAGACCAAGACGCAAAGCTTTCTTGATGAGATCTGTCTTTGTGGAGTTAACAATAGTCAAACCTCTACTTCTCCCTCCTTCTCGGCTACCCTTTAGAATTTGGATTCCTTTTATCTGCTTCAGACCTGCAACCTTTTTGACCCTAATTCAAAAACCTTAGCTAAAGTATGTGAGAGGAAAACACCTTGAATACCTTCTCTCTAGATGCAGACATCCTCTCCTTCAACTTGGCTTGAAGATTAATTTGTCTTTCTTTCGAAATTTCTCTCTCACTATCATTGTGATAGCTCAGTCCTTATTATAATAGATAACGTTTCATATTCCCACATATGGAGGATATTATCCCTAAAAACAGATCCAAAAAAACTTTGCTCTTCCTTCTTCTCGTTGTCTATGAGACTCCTTTCTTAGTGATTCTCACATTTCCTATTGTAGACTTCTCCTTGACCGAAATTTTGTTTCTAAAATGATGTTGGACTTCCCTATTTATAGTGGTTTTCCCTTAGAGTTGTATGTGAGATGACATGTTATTTTGCCTAATTCTATTACTCCATCTTGAATTTGACTGGAAGGAAATGCTTTATCTTCGTCTTGGAGGGCCTTTTTATTCTTTTAATGACTTGTACAAATATGTAACATGCCCAAGAATGGTCTTTCACACATGACATTGACTCAATTTGACTTTATGACCAATACTTAGGGTTCACAAAGGGAGCCTTACATAAAAATAAAATTACTTTCTCATGAAACCCATGAGACAAGCATTAATAATAATTTTATTTTTCTTCTTTGCATCGATTACATAAAATCACAATTACACATGTCATTATGAAGACCAAACATAGTTGCACTTTTTAATAGGGAAAAAAATATAGAAATCCTAAAGCCATGATTACCAAAGATTAGAAAATTTAATTGACATGAAATGTTAACAAGGCTATGAATGTTTTACACACTGGCCTACCTCAATCAAAACTAGTCAAGGTCATGGACTACACTACCACAAAATTAATATGGGGCAAAATGATCAATTACTATGAAGGTGATAGCAAGGTAAAGAGAGCTAAAATACAAGACTTTATAATGAAATTTGAGTCTTTGAAGATGCATGATCATGAAGATATTACAAATAATTTCTTAGATTTGATGACGTTTTAAATACTATAAGAGGTCTTGATGAATAACTAAAAGAGCTAGTAGTAATCGAAAAGGTGTCGTGATCTCTTCTTGAGATTTTTAATCTTAAAGTTTTATCCATTGTAGAAATGGCATACCTTAATTCTCTCACATTGGATCAACTGCTTGGCACTCATACTGTCTATGAGGTGAGGATTTCTAATGAAAAGTATACAAAAAGGGAGTTAGCCTTCAACCTAAACAAGAATCCCAAGGAATAACATAATGACTCACGCTATGAATTAGATGAAGAGGAGTCAAAATTCGTGAGAGAGCTCAAGAGAGGCTTACACAAGTACAAAATTTATCTATCTTTTAAGTGATTTAACTATGGTAAAGTAGGTCACTATGTTTCTAAATGTCTAGAAAAGCATAAGAATGAATATGACCCTATGGAGAAGTTTAGAAAAAATGGAATAGGACAAAAGGAAGTCTAAAAAGAAAAATTTCTACACCCAAGATAACATAACTTCTGAAATTTATGACAACCAATCTTTAGATGAGGAGAGGGCTCCTTGAAATTCAAAATAATTTATCCTCATGGTCATAGTCAATTTGGAAACATAACTTGTTGATTCTAATGGAGAAGAGGTCAAAATTAACCATGAAGGTGAGTTAATCGGTGCTTTTGAAGAGATCCAAAGGTTGAGAGAGAAAAATGAAGAACAAAAGGAAGTGTTGGTCAAGGATAACACTGAAGAAATTGAACCCCTACTCTTGCAAATTAAGGAAGCCAAGAAAATTCAAGAAACTCTAAATGGGCATGTTAAAGAGAAAAATAAATCATGTGAAAGGCCTGAAGGATAAATTGTTTCTCTAACAAAAGAGCTTGAAAAGCTAAAACATAACTGAGTTTTAACAAAAACTTTAGCAAAGGGACTTATTGTTTGAATGAAATTATTGAAGCACAAAGACTCTCACATAATAGAACATTATTAGGATTTGAATTCAAATCAAGCTAATTTGCAAAGATTAAGGGTAAGAAAGTCATCAATTTTGTTCAAGATGTGAAAAAATAAAATGACACAGTATACTCAACAAACCCAACATAATACCAAAGAGAAAAGGGAAGTGCATTGTCTAATTTTGAGCTACAAGACAAAAAAGGGAAAATCAAATTCGACTCAACAAGGAACTAGTAGGACTGCAAATCCAAATTGCGATACACAACAAGTGAATCGAAATCTTCAACAGATAAATATACAGGCTCAAATCATATAACAAGCTAATATATCTCATAGAATACATCTACCAAGCTACAAAAACTGATTTTTTACTAGGTATGAGGGTATTTTTCCTAGATATTGATTTATTAGCACTAACTATTGTCATTAATATTCAAATTGCAAAGTGGATTTATCATTTAGGTAGAAAATGTCACAATGAAAAATTTATTAGCCCAAAAATCAATTTGTCATGCAAAGGAGAAACAAAACTATATTTAGAAATTTGATTTCCCCACTAAATAATATGGTGCAATGCTATATCTGTCAATTTTTTTGCCACAAATAAACTATTTAAAGACTCAGAAAAAAAGTGGTAGATCCCGAAATTAAACACTTAAACCAACAACCTAAGGTATGGAACAAAAATGCAAAATGAAGAAATATGATATGGTACTCTATGTTCATAATCAAGGGATCTAGTGGTATGTGGACAATGATTGTTCCATGCATACATTAGGAGATAAAATAATTTATTTGTCATGTAAAAAATCTAGTAAAGGTAACTTAGCCTTTGGAAATCATTCACAAGGAAAGATAATGAGAAATTGAATTATCATCCTGGTAAATGGCATAGATAAGGCTAAGGATGCTTTGTTTGTTGATGGCTTGAAGCTTAACTTGCTCAATGTTTACTATATGTGTGACCAAAGCTATGATGTATTATTTAGGTCTAACAATTGTCAAATCAAGTCTGCAAGAAGAGGTGAGGTAGTAGATAAAGCTATTAGGAAAGACAATAATGTATTTCTAGAAGAAAAGTTAGAGAAATGTTGTCTAAATAACATTGATGAGAGCTATTTGTGGCATCAAAGGCTATGGCATCTGAGCCTTCTTCAGATTGTCAAATTAAGCAAGAAGAACATTGTTAGAGATATACCAAAACCATCTAAGCTAGAGAACACCATCAAAAAATCATGTTAGAATAGAGAACAAGTATGTATTCCACTAAAATCCAATGAGAACTCAACAACCAAACCATTGTAGTTAATACACATGGACTTGTGTGGTTCTTTAGACAAATTTTAGACTTCGTGTCTTGCCCATGAGCTGCCCACCTCATGCACGCCTTGCACGGTGGTCACTTTCACAATCCACACTTAGCCAAATTTCCACTTTTCCAACCGTCGAGCAACACCTCCGTGCAGCCTTACACAAACCGTTCAACCGCAGGTGGGTGCCTTCATTTCACCCATCACCTGAGTTCATTTCACTGTCAACCAGGCACCTTCATACAACCCTCCACCTGAGTTCACCATCGGGTGGGTGCCTTCATGCATCCTCCACCCGAGTTCACCAACCGACGGGCGGGCACCTTCGTGCATCCCTCCACCCACACGTTCAACTGACGGACGGGTGCCTTGTGCAACCCTCCACCCATGCCTTTGACCAACGGGTGAGCACTTCGTGTGACACTTCACCCGTATCACCAATCACGGGCAGGTACACCTTCGTGTGGCCCTCCATGCGTGATACCACCGCATTCACTCAGCGGGCGCACCTTCGTGCGGCCTGCCTACCAAACCCGTGTACAACGACTCATGCAGCTCGTGCAAGTCTTCCCGGTGGGCGAGTGCATCAACCTGCGGTTCAACCTACGCTTCTACGCCTGCTCCTCCACGTTGAACCTACACCTCTCACCTTCTAAAGATGCTTGAGCTCGTCTACCGAATGACTTGATTGATCGTTCGATGATTGTCCTGAACTCGTCTAGCCATCCGCCTATGTATATGGGTGGTGGCAAGGTTAGCTCGCCTGGCCGACCTTCGTTCCATCGTGTAGCCGACCTTCGAACTATGTGTTTAGCTCGCCCACGAGGTAGGTCGGCCCACCCATCACACGAGACCACCCCCTCATCTCGCCCAACACTTTACCAACATTTGATCGGCTCGTGGGTGACTCACCCAGCTCATCCCCACGGTATAAACTCACCCAGCCAACCTTCCTCCATGCGCATTTCACATCACACACTTGTCGTTTGGCCACAACTCACCTATCTTCGCACAGGATGTGCATCCTTCCCGTCGCACGGACCGCAGGTCCTTACATCCTCCTCCACCTGAAGTCATTGTCGTCCTCGAAAATATACCATCTTGGTAACCATCTGCCCCCAAGATTATTATCTCATCAAGATAATTGTCTCATCCTCGGTCCATGATATCAAACAGCCCATACACTGCAAACATCCCTACAACATATGTAAAAGAACTACCTCCATCATGTGTCATCCCATCTTGTGATAAGTCGTGAGATACTCCAACATACTGCCAACGTCTCTCTGGTACACTCCTAGCCCTCATGACTCGAACTAGTCGGGTGATCAGTCCAATTTTCATGCTCAAATCATAAGAATGCCCATCCTTATGTCTACAGCAATCTTTCTCAGACTCTGCCACATCCTGGACTCACTAAGAATATTTCCCATGCTCAGGTCCATGGAAACTCCATCCCATCTGCAATATGTCACGATGATAATGCCAAAACATTCATGCACCATCTGTCATACATGCTCAACCTGTTTTAAGGACTCACCGCTATGAGCAGCTAAAAATGAGCCCCATCTTCCTGTCACCTAAGAAGATGTGGAGGGAGTAGAGCTTGAAGGCTAACCCTCACTAATAAGCTCAATCCATCTATCAGGATCCTCTATCTCCATACTCTGTAGATATGTCACCCGATCCTCCTCACGGACATTCGGTCTCACATAAACATCCTCGTCATCATCATCCTCAACCTCCTCTAGCCTTCTTGACAAACCCAAGATACTATCAGATAGTGTCCTGATAACCAATGACTGCTCAGTAATCTTTTCCTCAGCAGTAGACAACCGCTTACACACATCATCCAAGCACTTCTCATCCTCCATCTGTATTACTGCCAGTTTACAATCAGGCTTTGTCACACCAATGGTTGGAACACGAATGGGTACATCTTCCCTTCCATCGTAAATGTACAGCTTCTTCAAATGTGGAACAATCATAGCATCATATTGTTTCAATAATTCCATCCCCAGCACAGCTTCATAGTCATCAATCCGCACTATAGTGAAGTTGACTTTCCCTGTCCACTCACCTAGTGTTGTGTCCACTCTTTCAGCTACACCAAGTACAGAATCAAGAGGAGAATTCATCGTCTTCATTTGTGCCTTCATCGATACAAATTTCAGCCCAATTATTCTTGCAACATCCTCACTCATGAAGTTATGAGTAGCTCCACTATCCACCATAGTGAGCACATCCATACCTCCAATCTTCATTCGAACATACTCCAAGTTGTTCCTTTCATGATCTCTTCGAGAGACCACTTCTATAGCAGCAGCAACTCCAAGAATCTGCATCATCCCCACAGAAGCTTCTTCTTTATTCATATTAGATTGTGCAATAGCAGCCACTTTTGGTCTTGAAGGACAATTCTTCACCATATGTGGTTCAGCACATATCCAACACTTCAAGGCTTTCTCGTATTCGACTTCTCATCCGATTTTGAAGAATCATCCTTCTTCTTCTCTTTCGGCTTATCGAACTTCTTCTTTTTCTCATCATAAGTTTCGTCATAATGATCCACCAATCGATCCACAGCAGCAAAATCTTCCTCAAGTGTCTTTATATTCTGCCTCTTCACTTCATTGTGTGCCTAAGGTTTCAGCCCAATAATGAAATTGAACACCTTATCCCTCTCCGCCATGTTAGGAAGTTCCAGAACCGCACTTGCAAACTCCCGCTAATATGTCTCTAGGTTCCTTGTCTACTTAATAAACTTAATCTTCATCCTTGCTTACCAAGTTTCATCCTGAGAACTGAAATGGGTCTGCAAAGCCTTCTTCATGTCATCCCATGAAGTTATGTCACCAGCGCTGCCACTAGCAATCTAATCCATTCTCCTTCACCACCACATCTTAGCATCTTTCATTAAGAATTGAGCAACCACTTTCACCCTTGTCTCATCATTGGATAGACCCAAGCGTTCCAAGTATTGCTCCATATCCCAGAGAAAGTTACCAAGAGTCTTTGCACTTCTTGTTCCATCATAAGGTTTTGGTTCCTTGATCTTCACATGAGACACTCCTCCACCTGAGTTATGCCTCACGGCCTTCTTTAACACCGCGATCTTGTCATTTGCTTCATCAAGAGATTTCTGCAAGTTCAAGATTTCTGCCAAACCTCGATCCCTCGCTTCTCCAATCTCCTTGACTTCATCTTCAAGTTGTGTACACTTAAGATCATTGTACTCATGCTATGTTCGGAGTTCATCGATTTCTTCCCTCATCTTCGCATTGGCTTCTAGATATTTCATGACCACAGCCATCTTCACAATCCAGTAAGACACCAATTCCTCCATTCTTTCCAATATCCTTTCTATGAAAGCCTTGGTCACATTGTGGCTAGATTCACCCGATACAACATGAGTTTCACCTGCCATTTCTGCTAATAGCTTCCTTCTTTATGATCTAGTATAGACCATCCACCAACTTTACCAAGTTCCCTGCAAAACCGAACCAGTTCTTGTCTCACTTGTATGTGAAACCAACTTCCTTCACCTGCAAGTACCTGTTTCCACTATCATTTCATCACCAGCAACCCTGCTCTGATCAGTAGTTTCAACACTTCAACACGAGCAACCCTCTTCTAATACCAACTGTCATGCCCCTACACCTATGGTAGTCTTTCAACCGCTTATAGTGAGGTGCGGCACCACCGAACACTTTATTTTCACCAATACTTATGTTCATGGACTACACCTTAACATTCGGTACTTAGTTTATTTTTCTTCACCAAATATTATTATTAGCCTTTATACTAATGAACACCCATACACATTCATTATCCACAGTAATTACACATAAATAACACAATTGCAACAGTATAAAGGTAGGGGAAACTCCTTGAATAAGAGTCTGCCCTATTTCAATATATTTTCAATCTTTCATAATAATACAAGTATACCTTGGGAACCCCAAGTTTTATACTTAGACAAATTTCAAACTTTGTGTCTTGCTGACGAGCTGCCCACCTTGTGCATGCCTTGCATGGTGGTCGCTCTCACAATCCACACTTAGCCAAATTTCCACTTTTCCAACCGTCGAGCAGCACCTCTGTGCAGCCTTACATGAACCATTCAACTGCGGGCGGGTGCCTTCGTTTCACCCCTCACCCAAGTTTGTTTCATCGTCAGGCAGGCGCCTTCGTGTAGCCCTCCACCCAAGTTCATCGTCGGGCATGCACCTTCGTGCACCCTCCAACCGAGTTCACCAACCGACGAGCGGGCGCCTTCATGCAGCCCTCCACCCACATGTTGAACTGACAGGTGGGCGCCTCATGCAACCCTCCACCCATTCCTTCGACCGATGGGCGAGCACCTCATGTGACCCTTCACCCGTATCACCAACCGCAGGCAGGCACGCCTTCGTGTGGCCCTCCACCCGTGATACCACCGCGTTCACCTGGCATGCGCGCCTTCATGCGTCCTGCCTACTGAACCCGTGTACACCGACTCATGCATCTCGTGCGAGTCTGCCCAGCGGGCGGGCGCATCAAACTGTGGTTCGACCTGCACCTCTACCCTTGCTCCTCCACACTAAACCTGCACCTTGCACCTTCCAAAGATGCTCGAGCTCCTCCACCGAATGACTTGTTTGATCGTTCGATGATTGTCCTCAACTTTTCCAAACATCCACCTATGTATATGGGCGGTGGCAAGGTCGGCTCGCCTGGCCGACCTTCATTTCATCATGTAGCTGACCTTCAAAATATGTGTTTAGCTTGCCCACGAGGTAGGTTGGCCCACCCATCACACGGGACTGCCCCCTCATCTCGCCCAACACTTTACCAACATTCAGTCGACTTGTGGGTGACTCGCACAGCTCATCCGCACGGTATAAACTCTCCCAGCCAACCTTCCTCCGTCCACATTTCACATGGCACACTCGTCGTTTGGCCATAGCTCACCTATCTTCACACAAGATGTGCGTCCTGCCTGTCACATGGACCACAGGTCCTTACACCGGCGACCCCACGACCCACAGGGCTGGCGGGTGATTCTGAGAATCACCCTTCCCTCCACCCCATCCCGACAGCCCAAAGACCTGTGGGGATGGCGAGGTGATTCTGGGAATCACCCTGCCCTTCACCCCACCCCGGTGACCCAACAGGTCGTAGGGGTGGTGGACTGATTTCGAGAATCACCCCGCCCTCCGCCCCACTCCAGTGGCCTAATGGCCTGCGGGGGTGGCAGGGTGATTTGGGGAATCACCCCACCTTCTGCCCCACTGAGGTGACCCAACGACTCATGGGGGTTGTAGGGTGATTCCTGGAATCCCCTTGTCACCCGCGCCAACTGGGCAGCCCAATGGAGCAGGCAGCCCAACGGCCCGGGAAACTAGCAGGGTGATTCCGGGAATCACGCCACACTCTGCCCCACCCCAGCGGCCCAACGGCCCGCGGTGATGGCAAGGTGATTCCGAAAATCACCCCACCCTCCACACCACCCAGGATGTCACGCCCCTACACTGGTGGTACTCTTTCAACCACACTATAGCGAGGTGCGGCACCACCGAACACTTTAGTTTCATACCAATACTTGCAATCGTGGACTACACCTAACTTTTGATACTTAGTTTATTAAGTATTATGTTTTCCTTTATACACAGTGAAACCATTAACATTCACCATAAATAGCATTAACATGTATAAATGCATAACAGTATAGAGGGAGGGGCAACTCCCCGTTGTGAGTCTACCCGTATATCAATATATAAATAAGTTAAATATTGAGGAAACCCCAAATTTACACTTAGCCAAATTTTACATTCATTGGCAAACTCGGTTGCCCAGCTCATCTACACGCCCACATGGTCACCGCATGACTCTTGCCCAACTCATCATTTGCCTTCGTACGTTCACCTGAACGCATTTCGTTCAACTCGTCCAACTTTTTGGGTGCTTCCATCGAACGCCCAACTCATCCACCGGTGGGTCGTATCACCCGTTCAAGACTTCGACCGGTTCACCGTTCAACCAACTCGGGTCGTTTAGGCGAACGCCCTACCGTGCCCTTGAATGACTCCTCGAACGACCGTTCAAACGGACGCCCTGCCGAGCCCTCGAACGACCTTGAACGATCCTTCTCGAATGCCTTCAAACGACCTTGTACAAATTCCCTCGCTCGATGACTTCCCATGACCTTCCTGAATGGCGCCCTCGCCTAGTGACTTCACACGAGTTTTCCTGAACAAGGCCTTCAATCGGCCACCCTGCACGATGACCTAGAATGACCTCCTAAACGATGCCTTCGAATGACCTACTACACAGTGACCTCGAACAACCGTTCACCCGAACGACCTCAAACGACCGTCCCTTCGTTTTGGCTCGGGTACTTCGGCCCGTGTCTGCTTGCACCTTCACCTGGATTTCAAACCAACTTCACACTTTCCCTTTGTCCTTCCTTGAACGCTCTGAACTTGTGCATTTTTCGTGATGCCTTAGCTCCTCATCAAAGCTCGTCCATATATATGGCTCGCCCTCCATGAAACGTTGTGACTCCATGCTAACTGACCACCATATATCTCCATTTGAATTTTTGAACGGGTCGACTCACCCACCGACCGACCCAACCGATCTATCTTCTTCATTCGTAGAAACGCCCTCGGACGCCCTCGCTCGGTCGTTCAGCCCAATGCCCTTGCACAGTCGTTTGGACAAATGCCCCTCAGACGCCCTCACCCAGTCATTCAGCCCAACACCCTCGCATGGTCGTTTAGACAAATGCCCTCGGATGCCCTAGCACGGTCGTTCGAACAAATGCCCTCGCCCGTCGATTAAACGAGTTCATCCGGCAGCCCAACTCATGGGCTTGACAAACTCCCCCAGTCTAAACGGTTGTCGTCCTCGACAACACCATCATACAACATCGCAAAGTGTGGCTAGCCCTATCATCCAAAGACGCCTATACTGTCTACCTCTACTCTACCATCACACAAACCATAAATACTTATGTCTCCATAAATCGGAAAGCCTTCAAAATCCATGATCATCAACCACATCTGTTGCAATCTCCACATACTGCTCCATCATGGAAGGCTGGCCCCTCCAACTCAAGCTACATTCTTACTGCAACATATTGTGTCGACCTCATCATGTTTTGTCATCGTGTGAACTGTTGTCATGATACTCCAACACAATGTTAACACATCTATGCACATTGTCGACCCCCATGATTTGAACTAGTCGGGTGATCAGTCCAACTTTCATGCTCAAACCATAAGAATGCACTTCCTTATGCCATGATTAGTCATTTCTCAGACTCCTGTCACAACATCAACTCGATCAAGAATCCATCTCCGTATAAGCCATCTCCAGGTCCATGAAGTAGTCTTCATCTCATCTGCAACATGCTATCCATGATGTTTGGTACCAATGTGTTGCATGAAATCAGCCGCATCTATCCCAACATCATCATCCATCTACAAAACATCCATCTCCTCAAAGTGAAGAGATCCTCTCATCAAACCCGACTCTCGATGTGCCGCATCTAGGTCCATGAAGCATCCCTCCATCATATCTATAATGTGCCATCCCTCAAGTCTGCCACAGAAACAAGTATACACCTAACTCATCTATCCATGTGATGCCCATGATCATAAATCAAACAGCTCCCATGTGTCAAGAGTGGTTAAGTCTCGGCTCAACCCATTCCCAAGTGTTGCCACCAAGGTATCATCATCGATGTAACTCCATCACTCCGAAGTGTTTCATATCAATCCTCCAAATAAAGTCACTCTTTTAAGCACACCCATACATGTACTCAAAATTATGCACCCCATCCTGCATCAAAGTCCTTGACCTCAGCTTCTCAATGCATTAGATCCTCTAAGTCCACCATAATATGAAGTCCTCAACATTCACAACCTCATGTCATCATGAGCTCCATGAGTCATCTCCAACCAACACCCCAACAAGCATACATGTCTCGGCCCAAAGGTCTCTGCAAGATGCCTCAGTTGTCCATGTAGTAGGAATGCTCCATAGTTTGCTCACAAATCCAACCAAGTCCATTCCCTTGTTGTACAAGAGTTCACAACATCTCCATCAGCTCATAAGTAAAACATCTCCATGTCACACCAACAAATCCACCTACACAACATCCCTACGTTGGAATTCCTCATTGGATGCCCATAAGTGACACCTCTACAAGTGCTCTTGCATTATGTCCCTGCATAAGACTACCATGCTCCATGTCTCCAACCTGATGTCCATGACTAATTTGCCCATGTTGTCCACCTAGGTAGACCAATCACAACATCGGTCATCCTCACCCAAGTCTGCAATCTGGTCTAGTGAACTCGGTCACCCAACCATATCATCATCAAATCACGACCCTTGAACGACCTCGAACAATCCTGCCCGAATGCCCTCGAATGACCTTGCATGAACGCCCTCACCCAATGGATTCGCACGACCTTCCTGAATGACACCCTCGCCTGATGACTTCGCATGATTTTTCCTGAACGACGCCTTCGAACGACCACCTTGCACGATGACCTCGAACAACCTCCTGAACGATGCCTTCGAATGACCTACTGCACGGCGACCTCAAATGACCATTCACCCGGACGACCTTGAATGACCATCCCTTCGTTTTGGCTCGGGTGCTTTGACCCGTGTCCACCTGCACCTTCGCTTGGATTTTAGACCAAATTCACACTTTCTGTTCGTCCTTCCTTGAATGCTCTGAACTTGTGCATTTTTTGTGATGCCTTAGCTCCTCACCAAATCTCATCCATATATATGGCTCGCCCTCCATGAAACGTTATGAATCCATGCTGGTAGACCACCATATATCTCCATTTCAATTTTTGAATGGGCCATCTCACCCACCGGCCGACCTAACCAACGTATCTTCTTCGTTTGGACAAACACCCTCAGACGCCCTCACTCGGTCGTTTAGCCCAATGCCCTCACATGGTCGTTCAGACAAACGCCCTTAGACGCCCTCACCCTATCGTTCATCCCGACGCCCTCGCAAGGTCGTTCGTACAAACGCCCTCAGATGCCCTCGCCCAATCATTTAGCTCGACGCCCTCGCAGGGTCGTTCAGACAAACGCCCTCGGATGCCCTCACCTGTTGGTTAAACACATTCATCCGGCATGCCTGACTTGTGGGCTTGACACCGGAGGCCCAACAGCTTGTGGGGGTAGCAAGGTGATTCCAGGAATCACCCCGCCCTTCACCCCACCTGGGCGGCCCAACGACTCGTGGGTGTCACTCCCCTACACTAGCGGTACTCTTTCAACCGCACTATAGCGAGTTGCAGCACCACCGACCACTTTCTTTTCACCAATACTTATGATCGTGGACTATGCCTAACATTCATACTTAGTTTATTTTTCATTACCAAGTATTAAGTTATCCTTTATACAAGATGAAAACCAAGAACATTCATCATAATAGCATTACACATATAACAATGCACAATAGTATAAAGGGAGGGGCAACTCTCTGATGTGAGTCTGCCTATATATCAATATATATGGTTCACAATATTTAACGTACAAGTTAAATCTTGGAGGAAACCCCAAATTTACACTTAGCCAATTTTACAACTTCGGCAAACTTGGTTGCCCAGCTTGTCGGCCTGCCTGAATGGTCCCCGCACGTTCTACCCAACTCTTCGTTCACCTCTGAATGCATTCTTTCAGCCTCCGTGTCATTTTCCCAACTTGGGCGCTGCCTCCCCATGTTACCATGCCAACTCAGGCACCTCTGCATGACAGCTGCACCTTCGTTCTCAACCCAACACTTTGTCGTACTTCATTCACCTCACCGTGTCATTTTCCCAACTTGGGCGCACTCCTCGTGTCCGTTTCGCCCAACTTGGGCGCCCTTCGCACGCTGGTCGCACCTCCCGTTCAAAACCCAAACACCTTCGTTCACCCGGTGCCCAACCTAGGTCTCCCATCGTTCAACCCTACACGAACACCCTACTCGGTTCGACCGTCGTTCAGCCCTACACGAACGCCCTACCCGTTCACCCATCGTTCAACCTTGCACGAACGCCCTACCCGATTCACCCGTCGTTCAGCTCCACATGAATGCCCTACCCAGTTCGCCTGTCATGCGGGCACATCCGCACTGCAGAACTTCATACTATTCACCAAATCTCACACTCCAACTGAACTATGTCCAAGTTCATTGATCTCCACTCTTCAACTCATCCTCCTTACTTATACTCATCCACCCATCGTATGAGCGTCGAGCCGACCTACCCTTCTATCGCACATCCATCAGCTTACTCCACAACTTAACTCATCAACCCATCCTTTCATCGTATGACCCCCCTACCCACTCGTCAATCTACCCATCGGTCCGCCCATCCGTCGGCGCACCCGGGACCACCCTCACAGGTATAAGTTTCCACATCCAACACTTCGCAATTTTCACCATTTTGCTTCATGTGCCCTGTAGCTTGACTCGCTCATCTGCGCCCTCACCCGTCCACCAACCGTAGCTCGTGGGCATTACAATGGGGGTGGCGGGGTGATTCCGGGAATAAACTCACCCTCTGCCCCACCTCGGCAGCCAACCGGACCGTGGGGGTAACGGGGTGATTTCGAGAATCACCTCGCCCTCCGCCCCACCCTGGCAGCCCAGTGGCCTGTGGGGCTGGCGGGGTGATTCCAGGAATCACCCTGCCCTCTGCCCCATTATGGTAGCCCAATGGCCCACGAGGCTGGCAAGGTGATTCTGGTAATCACTTCACCCTCCATCCCACCCCGACGGCCCAACGGCCCGCAAGAGTGGCGAGGTGATTTCGGGAATCACCTCGCCCTCTGCCCCACCGCATTGACCCAACAGCCCGCGGGAGTGACGTGGTGATTCCGAGAATCACCCTACCCTCCACCCCAACCCGGTGACCCAATGGCCCGTAGGGGTGGCGGGGTGATTCAAGGAAAATCATCCCGCCCTCCGCCCACCTCGGCAGTGCAACAACCCGAGGGGATGTCGAGGTGATTTCAAGAATCACCCCGCCCTCCGCCCCACCCCGGAGGCCCAACGGCTCGCGGGGGTGGCGAGGTGATTCCAGGAATCACCTTGCCCTTCGCCCCACCTAGGCAGCCCAATGGCTTGTGGGGGTGGCAACATGATTCTCGGAATCACCCCGCCCTTCGCTCCACCCCAGTTGTAAGGACATGCAGTCCTTGGCACGAACTCTCGGTTGGTGCGACGATTTGTTTGGAAAACATGTGACTTGGAAAATATGTGAAGTGGAGCTCAAACTTAAGGTGTGATGGAGACAAGTGAAAGTGCACACGAAGAAAGAGAGTGACTTGGTTTTATAGGCGTGGTAGCATGGACGGATTACACCCACGCGCCGACCTATACTTGCGATTCGTTAGAATGAAGGCCGACATGTTAGGAGGGCATTTTGCGATGGAGTATAGGGCGTGGGCAGGTCGGTTGGGTAGACAAGACCTCGCCCAACGTACGGTATAAACTATATGCGATGGAGCTCATTTGGACAGCAAGCACTTGCTCAAGCGCTCAAGCAAGTCTTCAACGAAGAAATGCGTAGATAAAGGGCCGCAACAAGGAAGAAAGGCACAGGTCGTATGCTCCCAAGTCTTGGGCAGGTCGTTTAGGTGCACGACTCTTGAACGAAGGCGTGAGGCGCCGATGCACAGGTGAAGGCGTCGGGCGCCCGGTTGTGCGAAGGCATGCACGGGTTCTTGGGAAACTCGGGTGAGCGCTCGCCCATTGTGTGAAGGCAAACGCGGAGGTGGAAGGAAGGTGACTCAGGTGAGGTCGTCCGCCCACCATGCGGAGGTAAATGAAGGGTGACTCAAGTGGGGTCACCCACCCGTCAACAAGGTTCGGTTGTGAAGTTTTGTTTGCAGTTCATTTGAGGGCGCGCCCGCCCGACTTGGGCAAGGAAATCTTGGTTATCACACAGAGGTGTGAGATGTTGTAAAATTGGCTAAGTATGAAACTTGGTGTTTCCAAGTATACTTGTAAAGCTTTGTAATATTGAAATATTGTATAATATATTATTCGGGCAGACTCATTGTTCAGGGAGTTTCCCCTCCCTTTATACTATGCAATTGTATTCTTCATGTATACTTGTTGATAATGAATGTGTATGGGTGTTCATTGGTATAAAGGAACATAATAATTACTTGGTTGCGAAACACAAACTAATTAGGACAAGTGGTTAGGCGTAGTCCACGAACATAAGTATTGGTGAAAAGAAAGTGTTTGGTGGTGCCACACCTCACCAAGCGCGGTTGAAAGACTACTGCCGGCCTGGGGGAGTGACAGTTGGTATCAGAGCAAAGTTGCTCGTGACGAAGTGCAGATATTGAAGCTAATTCAGGGTTGAAGAAGCTTGACAATTGGTGACAATGAAGCAGGTACTTGCAGGTGAAGGAAGTTGTTTCGCATACAAGTGGAACAAGAGTTGGTTCATGGCTGCAGGAAACTTGGTGAAGTTGTTGGATGGTTGAAACTAGATCGCAAAGAAGAAGGAAAATGTTAGCAATGGCAGGTGAATCTCAGGTTGGGTCTAGTCACGGTGCGAAGGATGCTACTGTGGCATTCATTGAAAGAGTGTTGGAAAAGATGGAGGACTTAGAGGCTTACTAGACTAAGAAGATGGACTTGGTCAAGAAAGATCAAGAGGCCAATTCAAAGATGAGGGAAGAGCTCGAGGAACTCCAGACTCAACACGAGTACACTGATCTTATGTGTACACAACTTGAAGTAAGGGTCAAGGAGATTGAAGAGGCAAGAGACCGAGGCTTGGCAGAGATCGTGGACTTGCAGAAATCTCTTGATGAAGCTAGAGATGAGATCGCGGTGTTGAAGAAGGCCGTGAGGCATAACTCAGGTGGAGGAGTGCCTCATGTGAAGGTCAAGGAACCAGAATCTTATGATGGTACAAGGAGTGCAAAAACTCTTGGCAACTTTCTATGGGACATGGAGCAATACTTGGAACGATTGGGTCTATCCGATGATGAGATGGAGGTGAAGGTAGCTTCTCAGTTCTTAACAAAGGATGCTAAGATGTGGTCGCGAAGGAGGATGGATCATATTGCCAATGGCAGTGCTGGTGACATTACTTCGTGGGATGAGATGAAGAAAGCTTTGCAGACCCATTTTAGTTCTCGGGATGAAATGTGGGAAGCAAGGATGAATATTAAGTTCATAAAGTAGATAGGGAACCTACAGACATATCAGCGGGAGTTTGCAAGTGTGGTTCTGGAACTTCCTGACATGGCGGAGAGGGACAAGGTGTTCAACTTCATTATTGGATTGAAGCCTTGGGCACGCAATGAAGTGAAGAGGCAGAAGTTTAAAACACTTGAGGAAGCTTTTGCTACTGTGGACAGATTGGTGGAGCATTATGATGAGACTTCTGATGATAGGAAGAATAAGTCTGAAAACCCGAAAGAGAAGAAGAAGGATGATGCTTCGAAATCGGATGATAAGTCGAAGACGAAGAAAGCCTTGAAGTGTTGGATATGTGCTGAACCACATACGGTGAAGAATTGTCCTTCTAGACCGAAAGTGGTTGCTATTGCACAGTCTAATGCAAAGAATGAAGAAGCTTCTATGGGGATGATGCAGATACTTGGAGTTGCTGCTGCTACATAGGTGATCTCTCAGAGGGATCCTGAGAGGAACAGTTTGGAGTATGTTCAGATGAATATTGGGAGTGCTGATATACTCACTATGGTGGATAGTGGGGCTACTCACAACTTCATGAATGAAGATACTGCGAGAAGAATTGGGCTGAAATTTGTACCGGTGAGGGCACAAATGAAGAGAGTCAATTCTCCTCCTGATTGTGTTCTTGGTGTAGCTGAAAGAGTGGACACAACACTAGGTGAGTGGACCGGGAATGTCAACTTCACTATAGTGCAAATAGATGACTATGAAGCTGTGCTGGGGATGGAATTCTTGAAACAATTTGATGCTATGATTGTTCCACATTTGAAGAGGCTGTACATTTACAATGGAAGGGAAGATGTACCCATTGGTGTTCCAACCATTGGAGTGACAAAGCCTGATTGTAAGTTGGCAGTAATGCAAATGGAGGATGAGAAGCAAATGGAAGACATGAGTAAGCAATTGTCCATGGTTGAGACAAAGCTTACCGAGCAGTCATTGGTCATTAGGACACTTTCTGATAGTATCTTGGATGTGTCAAGAAGGCTAAAAGTGGTTGAGGATGATGATGATGATGAGGAGGCTTATGTGAGGCCGAATGTCCAGGAGGAAGATCACGTCACTTATCTACAAAGGATGGAGATAGAAAATCCTGACAAATGGATTGAGATGATTAGTGAGGGTGAGCCTTCAAGCTCTACTCCCTCTACATCTTCTTAGATGACAAAGAAGATGGGGCTCATTGTTAAGTTGCTCATGGCAATGAGTCTTTAAACCAAGTTGAGCAGGTATGACAGATGGTGCAGGGATGGCTTGGCATGAAGCATCATGACATGTTGCAATTGGGATGGAGTTTCCATGGACCTAAGCATGGGTGAGATTCTTAGTGAGTCCGGGATGTGGCAGAATCTGAGATAGACTGGTAAAGGCATAAGGATGTTCACTCTCATGGCTTGAGCGCGACAGTTGGATTAGCTACCCGACTAGTTCAAACATGGGGTCTCGAAGTGCACAGAGAGATGTTGATATCAGGCTAATTCGAGGTGGTGTTCGACATGGAGAGATGTTGGCATCAGGAGGACAGTTCACAGGATGGGACGACACATGATGGAGATGGGAGTTCTACATATGTTGCAGGGATGTTTGCAGTATGTGGAGGAGTTGACATCATGGACCAAGGATGAGACAGTTGTTGATCTTGGTGGATGGCTACCAGGATGGTATGTTGTCAAGGATGACAACTACTTCAGGTGGAGGAGGATGTAAGGACTTTCAGTCCTTGGCACGAACTCTCAGTTGGTGCGACAGTTTGTTTGGCAAACATGCGACCTGGAAAATATGCGAAGTGGAGCTCAGACTTAAAGTGTGATGGAGACAAGTGAAAGTGCACACGAAAGAAGGAGAGCGACTTGGTTTTATAGGCGTGGGAGCATGGATGGATTACACCCACGGGCCAACCTATACTTGTGATGCGTTAGAACGAAGGCCGACGTGTTAGGAGGGCATTTTGCAATGGAGTATAGGGCATGGGCAGGTCGGCTGGGTAGCCAAGACCTCACCCAACACACGGTATAAACTATATGCGATGGAGCTCATTTGTATAGAAAGCACTTGCTCAAGCACTCAAGCAAGTCTTCAATGAATAATTGCATAGATAAAGGGCCGCAGCAAGGAAGAAAGGCGTAGGTCGTATGCGCCCAAGTCTTGGGCAGGTCGTTTAGGTGCACGAGTCTTGAATGAAGGCGTGAGGCGCTAGTGCATGGGTGAAGGCACCGGGCGCCTAGTTGTGCGAAGGCGTACACGGGTTCTTGGGCAGCTTGGGTGAGCTCTCGCCCATCATGTGAAGGCAAACGTGGAGGTGGAAGGAAGGTGACTCGGGTGAGGTCGCTCGCCCACCATGTAGAGGTAAACGAAGGGTGACTCAGGTGAGGTCGACCGCCCATCGACAAGGTTCGGTTGTGAAGTTTATTTGGCAGCTCATGTGAGGGCGTGCCCGCCCGACTTGGGCAAGGAAATCTTGGTTATCACCCAGAGGTGTGAGATGTTGTAAAATTGGCTAAGTATGAAACTTGGTGTTTCCAAGTATACTTGTAAAGCTTTGTAATATTGAAAGATTGTATAATATATTATTCGGGTAGACTCATTGTTCAGGGAGTTGCCCCTCCCTTTATAGTGTGCAATAGTGTTCTTCATGTATAATTGTTGTTGATAATGAATGTGTATGGGTGTTCATTGGTATAAAGGAACATAATAATTACTTGGTTGTGAAACACAAACTAAGTAGGATAAGTGGTTAGGCGTAGTCCACGAACATAAGTATTGGTGAAAAGAAAGTGTTCGGTGGTGCTGCACCTCACAAAGTGCGGTTGAAAGACTACCGCCGGCCTGGGGGCGTGACACCGGTGGCCCAACTGCCCGTAGGGGGTGGCAGGGTGATTTTGGGAATCAGCCCGCCCTCCGCCCACCTCAGTGCCACAATGGCTCGCAGTGGTGGCGGGCTAATTCTGGGAATCAACCCGCCCTCCACCCTACCCTGGCAGCCCAATGGCATGCTCGTGTGGCGAGGTGATTCCGGGAATCAACTCACCCTCTGCCCCACCCTGACTGCCCAACAACCTGTAGGGATGGCGGGGAAATTTTGAGATTTTCCCTGCCCTCCACCCTACCCCGGTGGCCCAACGACCCGCAGGGCTGGCGGGGTGATTCCGGAAACCACCCCGCCCTACGTCCCACCGCGGTAGCCCAACGACTGGCAAGGGTGGCGTGGTGATTCCGGGAATCACCCCACCCTCTGCCCCACCCAAATGGCCCAACGGCCCGCGTGGGTGGTTGGGTGATTCCGAGAATCACCACACCCTGTGCCCCACCCCGGCGGCCCAACAGCCCGCGATGGTGGCGGTGTGATTCCAAGAATCACCCTGCCCTTCGCCCCACCCTAACGGCCGAATGACCCGCCAAGGTGGCCCAATGGTTTGCGGGGGTGTCGAGGTGATTCTAGGAATCATCCCGCCCCCCGCCCCACCCTAGCGGCCAAAAATCCCGGGGAGGCGGCGGGGTGATTCCGAGAATCACCCTGCCTTCTGCCCCACCTAGGTAGCCTAACGGCTCACGGGGGTAGTGGGGTGATTCCAGGAATCACCCCATCCGAGCGGTCCAACATCCTATGCGGGTGGCAGGTTGATTCCAGGAATCACCCTACCCTCCACCCTACCCTGGTGGCCCAACGTCCTACAGGGATGGTGAGGTGATTCTGACAATCATCCCGCCCTATGCACCACCCCAGAGGCCCAATGACTCATAGGGGTGGCGAGGTGATTCCAGGAACCACCCATCGTCCGTCCCGCTCAGGTGGCCCAACGAAGCGCTGGGGTAGCGGGGTGATTCCCTCCACCCCACCCCAGTGGCCCAAGGACCTGCGGGGATGGCAGGGTGATTTTCGGAATCACCCCGCCCTCTGCCCCACCCCGGCACCCCAATGGCTTTTAGGGTTGGCTGGGTGATTTCGGGACTCACCCCACCCTCAGCCCCACCCCAACTATCATGCCCCTACACTGGCGGTAGTCTCTCAACCGTTGTATAGCGAGGTGCGGCACCTCCGACCCTTTTCTTTTCACCAATACTCATGGTCATGGACTACGCCTTATATTCGTACTTAGTTTATTTTTCGTTACCAAGTATTAGTTTATCCTTTATACAAGATGAAAACCATGAACATTCATCATAAACAGCAATAACATGAACAATTACACAACAGTATAAAGAGAGGGGAAACTCCCCAATGTGAGTCTGCTCGTATATCAATATACACAATCTTCAATTTTGACAGTACAAGTTAAATCTTGGAGGAAACCCCAAATTTACACTTAGCCAAATTTCACGACTTCGGCAAACTTGGTTGCCCAACTCGTTGTTTCGCCTGAATGGCCTCCGCACGACTCGCCCAACTCTCCATTCACCCGTCACATGTTTCATGTCATTTGCCCAACTCAAGAGTTCCCTTCATGTCTATGTCACCCAACCTAGGCGCCCTCCGCACACCTTGTCGCACCTTTCTTTTGCAACCCAAAACACTGCATTTTGTTTTCACTCGGCGCCCAGCACACCGAACTGCGGGTTGCCCTCACCTGGCTCACTAACTCATCCAACCGTTGGGTCTACCCGTCGTTTGGCGGGCGCGCCCTTCACACGCCTTACACAACCCACCACAGGGACGCCCTACTCGGTTACTCCACCCGGCCGCACCTCCATTCGTTTGCCTAGCACCCTACTCGAGTCGCCTGACCTGTCCATCGTTTCAACCGCACCTAGCCACCCTGCGCTCATTCACCCAACACCTTACTCAGGTCACCCATCCAGCGACCGTTCACTCTGCCCAGTTTACCCACACAACTCAACAACCAAGACTTCTGCCACACGGTCCACTCGTTCAGCCCGGGCTCGGGTGTTTGTTGTTCTGTTCCTAGATGCAGTCGTCACGCACTTCCTAGCTCGCACTTCGGTTGATTGTTGTTGTCTGAATGAATGCTCTCCACTATACTTCGTCCACCTTCTTATACGTGTTTGCTCCATCATTTGAATGCCCAGTCAACCTGTGCATCATCACACATATCCATTGGCTTCACCATGTTTAACACCGTAGGCATGTCAACAAATGTAGATGTCTGCCCCATCGTAAATTGGCTCCCCCGTCGACTCGCCCACTCCTCAGGTTGCCCGAGACCGCCCATACGATATATATGTTTGTCCATCCAAACATCATCGCACTTTTCTCCTTTCACTTCGCGTGCCCCTGCGGTTACTCCAACTTGCTCATGTGTCTCACCTACCACAGCTCGTCCGCTCGTTCAGTGAGTCGCCCATCCATTGCATGGATATCAAAGTGTTACATCCACCCCCACCTGAAATCATTGTCATCCTCGACAATACCTCATCTCAGTAATCATCTGTCACCAAGATAATAGCCATATCCTTGATCCATGATATCAACTAGTCCATACATTGCAAACATTCCTGCAAAATATGAAAAACGATTGTCTCCACCATGTGTCATCCCATCATGTGAACTCTCTACACAATACTCTAGGCAACACAATATCCCAGTCGAAACCAAGACATCTATCTGACACAAACCTAGTGCATTGTGTGCCCTCATGTCATTGAACTAATTGGGTAGCTAATCCAACGTAACGCTCAACTCATGAGAATGTACCTTCTCCATGCCACCATTGGTTGCTTCTTCAGCATCCTATCACAATCTCGAACTCATCAAGAATCTACTCCAAACCCATGCTTAGTTCCATGGAATCTCCATCCCATCTGCAACAAGTCATGATGCTAATGCCAAACCATTCGTGCATCATCTATCTGTCATACCTGCTCAAACCGTTTAAAGGACTCAATGCCATGAGCAGCTAACAATGAGCCCCATCTTCTAAGTCATATTAAGAAGATGTGGAGGGAGCAGAGCCTAAAGGCTCTCCCTCACTGATCAGCTCAATCCACCTGTATGGATCTTCCACTTCTATCCTCTGTTGATATGCCTCCCAATCCTCCACCTGTACATTCGGTCTCACATAAACATCATCGTCGTCATCATCATCCTCAACTTCCTCCAGCCTCCTAGATAAATCGAAGATGCTATCGGACGATGTCTTAATCACCTGTGACTGTTCCGCAAGCTTTTCCTTAGCAATAGACAACTGCTTACACACCTCATTCATGCGCTTTTCATCCTCCATCTACATCATTTCCAACTTACACTCGAGTCTTGTCACACCAATGTGTACATCTTCCATTCTGTCGTAAATGTACAGCTTCTTCAAATGTGGAACAATCATTGCATCATATTGTTTCAAAAACTCCATTCCTAGCACAACTTCATAGTCATCAATCCGCACTATAGTGAAGTCGACTTCCCCGGTCCACTCACCAAGTGTTGTGTCCACATTTTCAGCCACACCAATCATGGAATTAGGAGGAGAATTCACTGTCTTCATTTGTGCCTCTACCAGTACAAATATCAGCCCAATCCTTCTCGCAACATCTTCAGTCATGCAGTTGTGAGTAGCCCCACTATCCACCATAGTGAGTACATCTGCACTCCCAATCTTCATCCGAACATATTCCAAACTGTTCCTTTCCGGATCTCTTCGCGAGACCACCTCCATAGCAGCTCCAACTCCAAGAATCTGCATCACCCCTACAGAAGTTTCTTCTTTCTTCGTATTAGACTGTGCCACCGCAGCCACTTTCAGTCTTGAAGGACAATTCTTCACCGTATGTGGTTCCGCACATATCCAACACTTAAATGGCTTCTTCATCTTCGACTTATCATTAGATTTTGAAGCATCATTTTTCGTAGTATTTTCCTTTAGCTTATCGAACTTCTTCTTTTTCTCATCAAAAGTTTCGTCATAATGCTCCACCAAACGTTCCACAGCAACAAAAGCTTCTTCAAGTGTCTTAATCTTCTACCTCTTCACTTCATTGCGTGCCCAAGGTTTCAGCCCAATGACAAAATTGAACACCTTGTCCCTTTCCGCGATGTCCGGAAGTTCCAGAAATGCATTTGCAAACTCTCACTGATATGCCTACAGACTTACCATTTACTTCATGTATTTTATCTTCATCCTTGCTTCCCAAGTTTCATCCTGAGCACTGAAGTGGGTCTGCAAAGCTTTCTTCATATCATCCCATGAAGTTATGTCGTCAGCACTACCATTGGCAATCTAATCCATCCGTCTTTGCCACCACATCTTAGAATCCTTCGTTAGGAACTAAGCAGCCACTTTCACCTTAGTCTCCTCATCAGGCAATCCCAAGCGTTCCGAGTATTGCTCCATGTCCCATAGAAAGTTACCAAGAGTCTTCACATTCCTTGTACCATCATAAGATTTTGGTTCCTTGACTTTCACATGAGACACTCCTCCACCTGAGTTATGTCTCACTGCCTTTTTCAACACCGCGATCTCATCCTTCGCTTTGTCAATAGATTGCTACATTTCCAAGATTTTTACCAAACCTTTTTCTTTTGCTTTCCCAATCTCTTTGACTTTCTCTTCTAGTTGTGTATACTTCCATTTAGTATACTCATATCGGTCTCGGAGTTCATTGAATTCCTCTCTCATCTTTGCATTGCCTTCTTGATCATTAGTGACCTCGGCCATTCTCAAAGTCTAGAAAGCCTTCGATTCTTCCATCCTTTCCAATATCCTATTTATGAAAGCTTCAATTGCATTGTGGCTAGACTCACCTGTCTCAACTCAAGGTTCACATGCCATCTCTGCCATCAACTTCCTTCTTTGTGATCTAGTATAGACCATTCACCATTCACTTGAATCACCCTCAATCCCACCTATCACCTACAAAACTTGAACTTCAAGTTCTCGGCCTTCTTGTAGAATCAGCTCCTTAATTCAGTTCACCAGCTCTGATACCATCTTTCAACCACTCTATAGCGAGGTGCGACACCACCAACCCTTTTCTTTTCACCAATACTCATAGTCATGGACTATGCCTAACATTCGTACTTAGTTTATTTTTCATTACCAAGTATTAGTTTATCCTTTATACAAGATGAAAACCATGAACATTCATCATAAACAGTAATAACATGAACAATTGCACAATAGTATAAAGGGAGGGGAAACTCCCCGATGTGAGTTTGCCTATATATCCATATATACAATCTTCAATTTTCACAACAAAAGTTAAATCTTGGAGGAAACCTCAAATTTACACTTCGCCAAATTTCACAACTTCAGCAAACTCAGTTTCCCAACTCATCGTTTCACCTAAACGACCTCTGCACAACTCGCCCAACTCTCCGATCACCCATCGCACGTTTCGTCTCATTTTCCCAACTGAGGCTTTCCCTTCATGTCCGTGTCACCCAACCTAGGCGCCCTCCGCACCCCTTGTTGCACCTTTCATTTACAACCCAAAACACTACGTTTCATTTCCACCTGGCGCACAGCACACCCAACTGCGGGTCGCCCTCACCCGGCTCACCAACTTGTCCAACCATTGGGTCTGCCCGTCGTTCGGCAGGCACACCCTTTACACACCTTGCATGACCCACCACACAAACACCCCACTCGATTACTCCACCTAGTCACACCTTTGTTTGTTTGCCTGGCACCCTACTCGGGTCGCCCAACCTATCCGTCGAGTCAACTGCACCTGGACACCATATGCTCGTTCACTTGATGCCCTACTCAAATCACCCATCCAATGACCATTTTCTCTGCCCGGTTTACCCACATAACTCGTCAACCAAGACTTCTGCCACACAGTCCTCCCGTTTAAATCGAGCTCATGCGTTTGTTATTTTTTCCCTAGCCGCAGTCCTCACATACTTCCCAGCTCGCACTTCAGTTGATAGTTATTGTCCGAATGAATGATCTCCACCATCCTTCGTCCGCCTTCTTATACGTTTTTTCTCCATCGTTTGAATGCCCAGCCGACCTGCCCATCATCGCACATATCCGTTGGCTTCACCATGTTTAACACTATCGGCATATCCACAAATGTAGATGTCTGCCCCATCGTATGTTGGCTCACAAACCAATACTCCTCAGGTTGTCCGGGACCACCCATACAATATATATGTTTGTCCACCCAAATGTCATTGCACTTTTCTCCTTTCACTTCACGTGCCCCAGCAGTTACTCCAACTCGCCCGTGTGTCTCACCTATCGCAGATCGTCCACTCGTTCAGTGAGTCACCCATCCGTCGCACGAATCTTAAGGAATTACACCATGGCGGGGTGATTTTGAGAATCACCCCGCCCTCCGCCCCCCACCGCGGTGGCCCAATAGCCTGCGGGGATGGCGGGGTGATTCCGGGAATAACCCCGCCCTTCACCCCACCTCGGTGGCCCAACAGCCCGTGGGGCTGGTGGGGTGATTCAAGGAATCACCTTGCCCTCTGCCCCACCCCGACATCCTAACAGCCAGCGGGGCTAGCGACGTGATTCTGGGAATCACCCTGCCCTCCGCACCACCCCGGTAGCCCAACGGCCCACTGGGCTAGTGGGGTGATTCCGAGAATCACCCCACCCTCCACCCCACCGTGGTAGCCCAACGACCTATGGGGGTGGCAGTGTGATTCTTGGAATCACCCCAACCTGACGGCCCAACGGCCCGTGGGGGTGGCAGGGTGATTCTGGTAATTACCCCGCCCTCCGCCCCACTCCGATAGCCCAACGGCTCGCAGGGGTGGCTGGGTGATTCAGGGAAAATCACCCTACCCTCCACCCCAGCCCAGAGGCCTAGTGGCCCGCGGGGCTGGCGGGGGGATTCCTGGAATCACCCCACCCTCTGCCCACCCCGACAGCCCAACGACCTGCGAGGGTGGCAGGGTGATTCTAGCAATCACCCTGCCCTCCACCCCAACCCGGTTGTCATGCCCCTACACTGGCGGCACTCTTCCAACCGCACTATAGCAAGGTGCAACACCACCGACTACTTTCTTTTCACCAATACTTATGACCGTTTACTGCGCCAAACATTCGTACTTAGTTTATTTTTCGTTACCAAGTATTAAGTTATTATTTATACATGATGAAAACCATAAACATTCATCATAACAACATTAACATAGAGAAATGCTCAATAGTATAAAGGGAGGGGAAACTCCCCGATGTGGGTCTGCCCGTATATCAATATATATAAATTTGATGTACAAGTTAAATCTTGGAGGAAACCCCAAATTTTCACTTAGTCAATTTTTACAACTTCTGCAAACTTGGTTGCCCATCTCGTCGGCCTGCCTAAATAGTCGTTGCACGTTCTATCCAAATCTTCTTTCTCCCTTGAACGCGTTCATTCAACCTTCGTGTCATTTTCCCAACTTGGGCGTTGCCTCCCCATGTTACCGTGCCAACTCGGGCACCTCCGCACACCAGCCGCACCTTCATTCTCAACCCAACACCTCGTCGCACTTCGTTCACCTCGCCATGTCGTTTTCCCAACTTGGGTGTGCTCCTCGTGTCCATGTCGCCTAACTTGGGTGCCTTTGCACACTGGTCACACCTCCCACTCACAACCCAAACACTTTCATTCACCCGGCGCCCAACCTGGGTCACCCGTCGTTCAGCCTTGCATCAACGCCCTACCCAGTTCGCATGTCATTTAGCCCTGCACGAATGCCTTACCTAGTTCACCCGTCACTCAGCCTTGCACAAACGCCCTACCCAGTTTTCTCGTCATGCGGGCACATCCGAGTGGTCTACTCCTCCACAAAACCACTGAAGGCTTGCTCACACTTCGCACTTGATGCTCATCCAAGTGACTTCTTCATTGGTTGAAGAGATGCCTCTCCTAACTCCAAACTCGCCTTATGTATATGCGTCCATTCACATGTCCACTCATTTGTGCGGGCATTTGTTCGACCCACCATTTACACTCCAAACATGTCGACCCAACCATTGTTTCACCAAAATCGTCTGTAGGCCTGCCCCGGGACCGCCCACCCTTGTGGTGGTTCACCCGTTGGCTCATCCGCTCCTTCGGTCGCCTGGGACCACCCACATGGCATATTTAAAACACATCGCATTTTGATCATTTCGGTTCGTGCATTCTCCCACCATGTTGTTATCCATTTGTCTCGCCCGCGCGCCCGAATGCCCTACAGCTCATGGGCCTCACATTCTCCCCCACTTGAAATCATTGTCATCGTCGACAATTTCTCATCCTAGCAACCACCCATCACCAAGATCTCCATAACAAGGCATATACCCCATCGGTATGTCATACATCGGAATTTCTCCCCAATCCATGATCACCAACCACCTTTGTTGCAATTTCCACATGCTGCTCCCATTGTGGAAGGCTGACCCCTCCATCTCAAGCTACATGCTTGTTGCGACAACTTGTGTTGACCTCATCATGTGTCGTCATCGTGTGAACTGCTGCCATGATACTCCAACACAATGCTAACATATCTCTGCACATGCTATAGCCCCCATGACTTGAACTAGTTGGGTAGCTAATCCAATTGTCACGCCCAAACTATGAGAATGCACATCCTCATGCCATCATCAGTCGTTTCTCAGAACATCCTGTCACATCATCAACTCGATCAAGAATCCATCTCCAAGTAAGTAGACCTATCACAACAATCGGTCATCCTCATCCAATCTTGCAAATCAGTCTAATGAACTCGGTCACCCAACCATATCATCATCACATCACGAGTCTCTCCCATCACAACTTCCCCACTAAAGGTTCCACCAAGACTTCCTCTTGGTCTCAACCATGAGAATTCCACCCAAGTATCATCATACTCAAGTGTGTGCCCTCCTCCAATCTATCCACGAGTCATGTCGGGCACTTAGCCAATTTCTCCATATGGCTAAAGCATGACCCATTCCTCCGCAACGATCATCATGTTCCTCCCTTGTCACGGGCCTTTGCACCTTCTACCATAAGGTCACAAACAACCCCAACAAGTCCTGCAACAGTCAATGGTCCTTGCTTCTCCAAACAAGGTCTCATCATAGACATCTATGGTAAGATGCTCCCTTGCATCGACAAACTGATTTTGCTCTTCCCTGCATACGGTTCATCTACCAAATGCTCAACTGAAACACAAGTATCAATACTTACTTCATCATCATGAGGCTCCTCCATGTGAGTATCCTCATCCACCCATTTCTGTAAACTGCATGATCCTGGTCCAACTTGATCAATCTCAAGTTCATCCTCCATCGTTGTCACATCTACAACATCCTCAACTATCATGGCTTCCTCTTCTTTGTTATCGCAATATGCAGCTTCATCTTGCTACATTGCCCAACCAAGTCGAAGAAGTTTGTCTTCAACATTCCTTTCCAAGACTTCAAATTTATCTTGAATTTGTGGGTTCTCTTCTTTCATCCGCTTCAACCTGTAAAAGGTCAGCAAGAACTTCCCTTAGCATTCTTTCAAACCTACCATGCCTTGTCGTTCAGCTTAGCCCAAGCATGAAGCTTCACCTCTGCTAAAACTATTGCGAAGCATTACACTTCTTCCACCATTCACTTGAATCACCCTGATATACCACCTGTCACTTGCAAAACTTGAACTCCCTGTCAAGCCTTTGGCCTTCCTCTGGAATCCGCTCCTTGATTCAGTTCACCAGCTCTGATACCACCTGTCACGAAGTGACAGTGGGATCAATTTCTTCTGCAAATACCCTTTTGCACTTCACTAGCTCTGATACCACCTGTCACACCCCTACACTAGTGGAACTCTTCCAAGCGCACTATAGCAAGGTGCGGCACCACCGACCACTTTCTTTTCACCAATACTTATGATCGTGGACTATGCCTAACATTCGTACTTAGTTTATTTTTCATTACCAAGTATTAATTTATCCTTTATACATGATGAAAACCATAAACATTCATCATAATAGCATTAACATAGAGAAATGCACAACAGTATAAATGAAGGGGCAACTCCCCGATGTGAGTCTGCCTGTATATCACTATATATAAATTTTATGTACAAGTTAAATCTTGGAGGAAACCCCAAATTTACATTTCCAATTTTTACAACTTCAGCAAACTCAATTGCCCAACTCATCTGCCTGCCTAAATGGTCACCGTACGTTCTACCCAACTCTTCGTTCGCCCCTGAATGCATTCGTTCACCCTTCATGTCATTTTCCCAACTTGGGTGTTGCCTCCCCGTGTTATCGTGCCAACTCGGGCACCTCCGCACATCAGTTTCGCCTTTGTCCTCAACCCAACAACTCATCGCACTTCGTTCACCTCACCGTGTCGTTTTCCCAACTTGGGCACGCTCCTTGTGTCCTTGTTGCTCAACTTAGGTGCCCTTCGCACGCCAGTCGCACCTCCCATTCACAACCCAAACACCTTTGTTCACACAGCACCCAACCTGGGTCGCCCGTCGTTCAGCCTTGCACAAACGCCCTACCCGGTTCACCCGTTGTTCAGCCATGCACAAATGCCCTACCCGGTTCACCATCGTTCAGCCCTACATGAATGCCCCCCATTTCTCCCGTCGTTTAGCCTTGCACAAACGCCCTACCCGATTCGCCCGTCGTGTGGGCACATCCGCACAGCCTGCTCCTCCACAGAACCGCCGAAGGCTTGCTCGCACTTCGCACTTGATGCTCGTCCAAGTGACTTCTTCGTTGCTTGAAGTGATGCCTCTCCCAACTCCAAACTCGCCTTATGTATATGCGTTCATACACATGTCTGCTCGTTTGTGTGGGCATTCGGCTAACCCACCATTCGCACTTTAAACATGTTATCCCAACTATTGTTTCTCCAAACTCGTCTGTCGGCCCGCCCCGAGACTGCCCACCCGTGTGGTGGTTCACCCGTCGGCTAGCCTGCTCGTCAGGTTTCCTGGGACCACCCACACGGCATATATAAAATACATCGCATTTTCATCATTTCGATTCATCTGTTCCCCCACCGTGTTGTTTTCTGCTCGTCTCGCCCATGCGCTCGAATGCCCTGTAGCTCGTGGGCCTCACACCGATGGCCCAATGGCCCGCGGGGTTGGTGGGGTGATTCTAGGAATCACCGTGCCCTTCGCCCCACCCCACCGACCCAAAGGACCATGAGGGTGGCGGGGTGATTCCAAAATCCCCCCGCCCTCCGCCCCACCCTAACGACCCAACAACCTGCTAGGGTGGCAGCGTGATCCCGAGAATCACCCCGCCCTCCACCCCACCCTAGTGGCCCAACGACCCGTGAGGGTGGCAAAGTGATTCCAGTAATCACCCCACCCTCTGCCCCACCCCAACGACCCAATGGCCCGCGGGGGTGGCTGGGTGATTCCATACACCCCGCCCTTACCCCCACCCCGGAGGCCCAACAGCCAACAAGGCTAGTGTGGTGATTCTGGGAATCACCCTGCCCTCTGCCCCACCCTGGCAACCCAATGGATCACAAGGTGTCAGGGTGATTCCATTCGACCCGCCCTTCGCCCCACCTCTACAGCCTAATGGCTTGCAAGGCTGTCGGGGTGATTTCGGGAATCACCCCACCCTCCACCCCACCCCAACTATCACGCCCCTACACTAGCGGTAATCTTCCAACTGCACTATAGCGAGGTGCAGCACCACCGAACCTTTTCTTTTCACCAATACACACGGTCATGGACTACACCTAACATTCGTACTTAGTTTATTTTTCGTTACCAAGTATTAGTTATCCTTTATACAAGATGAAAACCATGAACATTCATCATAACAGCATTAACATATAGAAATGCACAATAGTATAAAGGGAGGGGCAACTCCCTGCAATATGAGTCTGCCCAGATCAATATATAATTTTCATGTACAAGTTAAATCTTGGAGGAAACCCCAAATTTACACAGCCAATTTTACAACTTTTGGCAAACTTGGTTGCCCAACTCGTCAGCACACCCGAACAGTCATCGCATGTTCTGCCCAACTTTTCATTTACCCCTGAACATGTTCGTTCAGCCTCCGTGTCACTTTCCCAAGTTGGGTGCTGCCTTCCCATGTTACCGTGCCAACTCAGACACCTCTGCACATCGGCCACACCTTCATTCTCAACCCAACACTTCATCGCACTTCGTTCACCTCACCGTGTCATTTGCCCAACTTGGGCACGCTCCTCGTGTTTATGTCACCCAACCTAGGCGCCCTCCGCACACCAGTCACACCTCTTGTTCACAACCCAAACACCTTCGTTCACCTGGTGCCCAACCTGGGTTGCCCGTCATTTAGCCTTGCACGAACGCCCTACCCGGTTCGCCCGTCGTTCAGCCCTACACAAATTCCCTACCCAATTCGCCCATCATTCAGCCCTGCACAAACACCCTACCTGGTTCACCCGTCCTTCAGCCCTGCACGAATGCCCTACCTGGATCACCCGTTGTTTAGCCCTGCATGAACACCCTGCCTAGTTCGCCCGTCGTGCGAGCACATCTGCAACCCAATCCAACCGCAGAACTTCGCACTTCTCACTAGCTCATCCAAGTGATCTACGCCTAGTTCGTTGGTTGAAGTGATTGCCTCTCCCAACTCCAAACTTTCCTTATGTATATGTGTCCATACACATGTCTGCTCGTTTGTGTGGGCGTTTGGCCAACCCACCATTTGCACTCCAAACTTGTCGGCCCAACCACTGTTTCACCAAACTCATTCATCGGCCAGCCTCGGGACCGCCCACCCATGTGTTGGATCGCCCGTTGGCTCGCCTACTCATTGGGTCACTCAGGACCACCCACATAGCATATATAAAACACATCGCATTTTCATCGTTTCGGTTCATGCATTCTCCCACCATGTTGCTATCCACTCGTCTCACCCGTGCACCCCAATGCCTTGTAGCTCGTGGGTCTCACATTCTCCCCCACTTGAAATCATTGTCGTCCTCAACAATCTCTCATCCCAGCAACCATCCGTCACCAAGATATCCATACCAAGGTATATACTCCATCGGTATGTCATACTTCGGAAAGTCATCTCAATCCAGGATCATCAACCACATCCATCGCAATCTCCACATGCTACTCCCACTGTGGAAGGTTGATCCTTCCAACTCAAGCTACATGCTTCCTACAACATATCGTGTCGACCTCATCATTTATCTTCATCATGTGAACTGTTGCCATGATACTTCAACACAATGCTAATGTATCTCTGCACACTTCTGAACCCCGTCTTTTGAGCTAGTTGGGTAGCTAATCCAACTATCACGCCCAAACCATAAGAATGCACATCCTCATGCCACCATCAGTTGTTTCTCAGAACATCCTATCACATCATCAACTTGATCAAGAATCCATCTCCATATAAGTAAGCCATGCCCAGGTCCATGAAGTAGTCCTCATCTCATCTGCAACATGCTTTCCATGATGTTTTGGTATCAATGTGTTGCATGAAATCAGCCGCATCTATCCAACATCATCATCCATATGGGTATCTCCTCAAAATTAAGAGATACTCTCCTCAAACTCGACTCTCGATGTGCCACATCCAGGTCCATGAAGCAACCTTCAACATGTTTGTAATGTGCCATCCCTCAAGTTTTCTATAGAAACAGGTATATCAACCTGTGTCATCTCGCATGTGCTGCCCATGATCATAGACCAATCAGCTCCCATGTGTGAAAAGTGGTTAAGTCTCGGCTTAACCAATGCCCAAGTTTTTCCACCAAGGCATCATCATCGCTGTAACTCCATCACTCCAAAGTGTCTCATATCGATCCTCCACATCGAGTCACTCTTTCAAGCATCCCATACATGTACTCAAAAGTATGTACCCCATCCTGCATCAAAGTCTCTTACCTCAGCTCGTCAATGCATCAGATCCTCCAAGTCCACCATATATGAAGTCCCTGAAAGTCACAACCTCATGTCATCATGAGCTCCATGAGTCATCTCCAACCAACACCCTAGAAAGCATACATGTCCCAGCCCAAAGGTCTCTGCACGATGCCTCAGCTCTCCATGTAGTAGGAATGCTCCATAGTCTACTCACAACTCCACCTAGTCCATGACCTTGTTGTACAAGAGTGCACAACCTCTCCATCGACTCATAATTAAAGCATCTCCATGTCACCAACTATTGTGGCCAGCAACAACTCCCTTCTTATTTAGTTTTATTACTAATAATAAATAAGTGGAGACCCTTTATCCAAAAATTTAAAAAAATAAATTAGTACTTGTATTCCCTTTTTAAATAAATCTTACTATCATAAACTTAGGAGAATACCCAAAAAATCAAAAAAGACTTAAGTTTTATGATAAGTTCGAACAAAATTGTTCTCTCAATAAAGAGTGTCGCATCACAAAAAAGGTAATGGATGCCATCCTACAAACAGAATCCTAAGATTGAGAAATCACGATGCGAAATCATGCACTGAAGACACTCATCGCACTGCATGCCTCAAATATCACTTAAGGTGAAATACCTCAAACTGTCGATATGCGATGGTACATCTCGCAAATCACATTTCATAGAAAACATATGGTAATGGATAATTGTTGTTGGGTGTGGAGCCTGATTATCTTATGTATGCAAATACATAGCCACATTGGACCCCAATTCAAAATGTGGGTGGCAACGCCACCCGTAAAACATTCGTTGTAGGGGGGTCCAGGGGGCAGGGCGGCTGCGACCTTTGGGGAGCCCGCCCCTGGCGGGGGGTTTCGGGGGCAATGCCCCTGAAGCTAAAAACAGATGTAAAATTGCCTTGTAAAAGTATAGTAATTTCTAGTCAATCTAGGTTGTTCATTAGGCGGATGATCTAATGGTAGAACTTATGTTTAGTTTAGGGTTTTTTACCCTAGAAGGCAACCCCTCTCTTTGTATGAGGGCATTTTATTTGAGGCTGTGTAATAGATGTGTATTCTCTGAGCAAGAAATAGAGAGGTGAGACTATGAGAGAAAACAGAGGATATTACAGCAGAACTGATGTAGGTTGTGTCTCTTCATTTTGCTAGATAATAGAAAGGAAGGATTGGTTGTTCGGGGTGGACGTAGCCCAAACTGGGTGAACCACGTATATCTGTGTCTCTCTTTTTTTATGTGTTTTCTATGTTTATATTTCTGCAATATTTTATGTGTTCCATTGCTCCGTAATATATAATTTTCTAACAATTGTCACATGCAATAGATTAGCGATATTGCGATCTGTGATATTGCAAAGCAAATTGCAAAAATCGCCTTATCACAAAATCTTCAGGCATCGTCATTAGAAAAAGTTTTTCCATAAATCGATGCCCAGTTATGTGCATTAATGTTAATTTAATGATTTAGTTGGTAATCATTAATGAAATATGGTTTTGATCTAGTCAAAGGGCCATTTCACGTAGGGTGATATATTTTATATGATTTCGGCATTTAAAGCTTTCTTGTCACCTTACTTCTTATCATTACTCTTTCCTTATTTTTAAATTGCAGGAGCGAAAAGCAGAGAGGTATACATAGCAGTGTTCAGAATATTATGGGAAAGAAGGGAAAAGCTCTGAGTTCTGAAGACAAAGAAATGATGCCCTTATACACAGACACCACCTATAACAGAGATGTCGACGTTACTACTTGGAAAGGCATGCACAGACTACTCGAGGAAGAAAATCCCAGAGTAATGGAGGTTACAGCGACTGCAGATTCATGCGGGTCGTCTAAGGTTTCAATTACAGAACTAGCGTGTTCATTCTTGCACTGGATAGCAGCGAGGTCCAAGATTCTTCCATACACAGACATGGTCAAATGGGTACTGGATAGTGCTGACATAACGGACAGACAATTTAAAACTCAAAATCAAGAACTCATGGATTCATTCTTTCCACAAAATTTAAGGTTTATATCCTCTAACGAAAAAGTGCACAAGAGGCGAAAAATAGCACCAGAGAAGCCCGGATCGAGAAACGGAGGCAGTTTCCGATGCATGATTAGCGCTTAGCTTAGGCAAAACCCCTTGAGAAGGAAATCCTCTTATCACTTAGTCGTCTGTAAGCCCGGAAAATTGTAGAAAAAAGTGCTAAAGGCTAAAGGCAAAACCTGAGCTCTAAAAACCCATGGTATTTATCAGAAATATCCTTAAGGTGGTATGTAAATATCAGACTGAATGTACAGAATCTCCAAACAAACTAAAGACAAAAGGCTCAAGAAAGAGAAAAGTCCATCAAAAGGTTAACCAAGTTGAATTTGGATTCTTACTGGAAGTACTTGGTAAAACCACACAGCCAGTGCATGACTCTCAAATGTATCATTAACTCTACCAAGAAGATGGCACCAACACTTGCTGATTCCGTTTTCGCAGGACAGCTAAAGTCAGAGGACGGCAAGCCAAATCTCCTCTAGAAAATGTTGAATGCTTGCGACTACAAGGAACAGATACATAGATAGTTAATTGCTAGTTTTAGTTTTAGATTTAGTTTTAGTTTTAGTTTTTCTTTATTTTTGCTTGAAATGAGGACGGTCATTTAAACCGCCTCCTACATTTTTGTAATAAACTATTTTTAGATTTAGCTAGTAGTATTTTAACCCTTCTCATGCATTTAGAGAAGGGTCCTGAAATTCGTCAAAAACTTGTCCTCGGAACATGCACTTTTACACCCTCCGAGGAGGTTTTGATGAATGAATGGAACAAGATTTATTGATATCTGTGTTTAATATCTACTATTGAAATTGCACTTTTGTACTCTTAGTGGATGTTGAATTAAGAAGAGATAAATCATTATTGTTGAAGCTCATGACTAGAACTTGTTATAGATGGTACTTTTATCACTTAACAATTTCTGCTTATGTGTTAAGGTGATATTCATATTCAGTTATTTATATATGAATGCTTGAATTCTTGAGTTATCATTTGGCACTTCTGTACAATGATAGCCATTATATTATGCTTAATATATGAGTGACTTATTATGCGATATGTTTTTCACAATTGTTTCATCTAAATTTTTATATGACACAGTTTATCTTTATTGAATTCTCTTCTCATAGCAATTGAATGATCTTTATTACCAATTGCCATTAGAAATTGTTTTAGATTGCATAACTGAAAGATTATGCTATGCTTTTAACCTGCAAAAGATACCCAAATACAGAATATGCGAAGAAAATTACCCAGAACATAGAATAGTGAGAGACAACAGCAAAATATTTTATTATTCAGAAGCAATGTTCACTGGCCTCTTCGAGGGGGCAACCTCCAATAGAGCAGAGCTCGATTCAAAATAAGACACACGATGCTCCTCGTAGGGAGTCTCTATCCTTTATATATGACTCATACATGTAATACCATGGATCAATACCATGGGTTTTATTAATACCATATACCTAATACTAGGCCCATTTGCAACTAATTGTGGGCCCGTAATAAATAATGGGTTAACCACTTACAATTATTAATATGGGCTTTATTGAATCTTTATTATGACGTGATCCCACTACATAAATAAGGGGGTTAGGGTGGGACCCTAACATGCCCTCCCCCTTAAGAATAGCTTTGTCCTCAAGGCTGAAGCTGCGGAAACTGCTGAAGAATAGTGGTTGGTTCCCAGGTTGCATCTTCCGGAGAGGTGTCTTTCCACTTGACGAGGACTTCCTTGATCATGTGGCCACACAGGTGCCATTCTCGTGTGTCGAGGACCTATTCAGGTTGGAGCCAGATTGACCCTTCTTTATCCAATTCAGGTAGACTGGTTTGAATTCTGAAATTGTTCCCAATAACTTTCTTGAGGCATGAGACATGGAAAACTGGATGGATTTTTGCAGTGGGTGGCAAAGCTAGCTTGTAGGCCACTTCTCCAATGCGTTGAAGTACTCGATACAGTCCGTAGAATTTTGGAGATAGTTTCTGAAAACCCTTGTCTTTGAGTGATCTTTGCTTATATGGTTGCAGCCTCAAAAATACCTGATCCCCTTCTTGAAATTGGCATTCTGAGCGATGCTAATCTACCTGTTGCTTCATGAGGTTTTGAGCTTGATGAAGATTCTCTCTAAGATGGGCGAGCATGGTTGTGCAGTTCTGTAGGAGTTGATCCACTGCTTGTACCTTTGAGTACCCCTTGATATAAGAAGTAGGGGAAGGAGGGAGTTGACCATAAACTACTTCATAGGGAGTCACTTTGGTGGTGGCATGATAGTTGGTGTTATACCACCATTCAGCTAGAGGTAACCACTGTACCCAAATATGTTGCTTTTCTGAAGTGAAACACCTAAGATAGGTTTCCAGACATTTGTTGACTGCTTCAGTTTGACCATCCATTTGTGGATGATAGGAAGTACTGAGTTTTAGTTGGGTATCTTGTAGCTTGAAGAGTTCTTGCCAAAAATTACTGTTGAAGATCGGGTCACGATCAGACATAATAGAATTGGGCATGCCATGCAATTCGAAGATCTGATTCATGAAAGATTGAGCGACCAAAGTCGGTGTAAAAGGGTGGGGTAGGGCACAAAAATGAGCATACTTAGAAAGTCAATCCACAACCACCATGATGACTAACTTGTTTCCTGACTTTGGAAGACCTGTAATGAAATCCATAGAAACCTCTGTCCATATTGATGTCGAGATGGGCAATGGTTGTAGTGTGTCTGGTGCTTTGACTGTCTCCCATTTGTGGTGCTGACAAACATCGCATTCCGCTACAAAAATAAGAATGTCCTTTTTCATGCTTGTCCAAAAAAATGCTCTTCTAGTGCGAGCATACGTCTTCTGAAAGCCTGAATGTCCTGCAGTGGGGGATGAGTGCAACTCTGCCAAAATGCAGCTTTTGAGGGTGGATGTTGGTGATATTACGACTCTATCCTTGTAGTGAAGAATCTCATCCTGCCACGAGTATCCCTTGGTGGAATTTGGATCCGCCTGCAATTGAGTAATGAGTTGGGAGAGCTAGGGATGTGAAAACCATTTCCTGCGAGCCTCTTCAATCCATTCTGGAATGGGAAGGGAAATTGCGAGCAGGGTACTTTCCTCTTCAAATTGGCGAGATAATGCATCTGCTACAATATTTTCGCGCCCTTTCTTGTAAATGATCTCATAATCATATCCCAGCACTTTGGCGAGCCATGTATTTTGTTGTGGTGAGGATAGGCATTGCTCCAAAAAATATTTAAGACTGTGATGGTCTGTGCGGATTTGGAAAAGTCACCCCAATAAGTAAGGTCGTCAGGTATCTACTACATGTAAGATGGCCATCATTTCCTTCTCATAGGTAGATTGTCCCAGATTCTTCCCACTTAGTTGTTGGCTTATGAAGGCCAAGGGTCAACCTTCCTGCATTAAGAATGCCCCAATACTCGTGCCCGAAGCATCACATTCAATGATAAAAGATTTGGTGAAGTCAGGTAGTGCTAAGACTGGAGTGGAACACATGGCATTTTTTAGAGCCGTAAAGGCTTGTTGTGCTTCATCATTCCAGAGGAATGAATTTTTCTTGAGGAGTTGAGTGAGGGGTTTCGCAATGCGACCATAATTGCGGACAAATTTGCGATAGTAGCCCGTGAGGCCCAAAAATCCTTTCAGGCTCTTCAAGGTCTTAGGTTGGGGCCAATCCTCCATTACCTGGATCTTTTTGGGGTCCACCCTGACACCTTCACGCCCCACAATGTGGCCCAAATACTCAACTTCTTCCATGCCAAAAGAACACTTGGACATCTTAACAAATAATTTATGCTTGCGGTGTAGTTGCAAGAGCAGATCTACCTGTTGAAGATGTGCAGCCCAAGTCCAACTGTAGATGAGGATGTCATCGAAGAAAACAAGGACAAATTTTCTGAGATATGGTTTGAGGAGGTGGTTCATAAGGCTCTAAAAAGTAGATGGGGCGTTACAAAGACTGAATGGCATGACCAGGAACTCATAATGGCCTTCATGAGTTCTGAAAGCAGTCTTTGGAATGTCGACTTCTTTCATACGAATTTGGTGGTAGCTTGAGCGAAGATTCAGCTTAGTGAAGAATTAAGCCCCATTTAGTTCATCCGGAAAATCATCAACAACTGGGATAAGAAATTTATCTTTGACTGTCAACTTATTGAGGGCTCTGAAGTCTGGACACATACACCATTCCCCATATTTCTTGAGCACCATGACCACCGGTGATGAATAAGGACTAATGTTGGGATGAATGACTCCTACTTCCAAAAGTTCCTTGATTATTTTTTCTATTTCATTCTTTTGGGCGAATAGATATCTATATGGGCACACATTTGGTGGTTGGGCCCTTGGGACCAAAGTGATGCTATGATCATGTTACCCTCTCGAGGGTGGAAGCTCATGAGGCTTGTCAAAGACTGGCAGATAGTTATTTAAAATCGGTTGCATCTTAGGATGAATCAGAAGAGAATTGGGTTCGACAACCTGGATGGCATTAAATTGAGTTATAACTCCATGATGTCCCTTTTTTAACAATTTTTCCATCCTATGTGAGCTGATGATAGAGGGAGCTCCCGCCTGGAGTCCGCGGAGGGTATGTGTGGAGTTTTTCTGCTTAAGGCTCATATATAACTCCTGCAAATCCATTGTAATTGGCCCAAGTGTGCGAAGCCATTCAGCACCGAGGACAATGTCGCATCCTCCCATGTGTATGGAAAACATGTGGGTCTTCAACTGATAATCCCCCATATGAAGTTTGACATTTTCACAGCAACCTTCACATTTCATTGTTCCCCCATCCGCAATTTGGACTTGGAAGTTAGAAACTGCTCGTACAAAACAATGCACTGCTTCCACGACTCTTTGATGGATAAAATTATGTGTACTTCCACTATCAATCAAGAATACTACTGGGCGGTGCTCAATAAAACCTATGATTTTGAGAGTTTGAGGTGAAGAAATCCCTGCCAAAGCATGCAGCAAAATAACTGGTTCGTCAAGGACATTGCCCTTCTGGTTGTCCTCTTCGTCCTCCTCAGGTTCCTCAAGTGGTGGGACTTCCTCCGATTAGCTGTAATCAGTAGCATCAATTTGAAAGAATTTGGGCTCCTTGCATTTATGACCTGAGGAGTATTTTTCATCATAGTAGTAACATAATCCTTGCTTTATTCTTTCTGCCATTCTGCAGGTGACACCTTTTGAACCTTAAGTGTTTGAGTAGTGTTGTGAGCCTGTGGGGGGCGACCCTTGGTGGTGAAATTTGGGCGATTGGACTGGGCTGCTAATGCACGTTCAACTTTACAAGCTACCTTGCAAGCCTCCGACCATGTGGGAGGGTAGTGTAGTCGGACGTGAGCTTGTATGGCCTCTTTAAGACCACTGATAAAACATTCCATGTAGAATGCATCTTGGAGACCCATAGTGCGAAAACCTAAGGCTTAAAAGGTTGTAATATATTCATCCACTGTACCAGTCTGTCGGAGCTTAGTGAGATGACCCAAAAAAGCAGAGTCATGGTCAAAGCGCTCGATAAGAGATTTTTTGAAGGTGTCCCAAGTCAAGGGCCTTCCATTGCAACATTGATGCCATTTCCACCATTGCCATCTTTCATTGTCCAAGTACATGCTCCCCACCGTAAGCTGAGTCTCATTATCTAAGATGTAATTCAGATTGAAATACTGCTCCATTTGTGCTACCCATGTTGCTGGGTGAGAACCATCAAATTTATGCATATGCAGCTTGGGTGGTCGCAAACGAGATTGTTGGTGGGTGCCCCAGAGGTGAAGAGAACTAGACTCACCCTCACTGTGTTCATTGCCAATATACGCCTCCTCGCGAGCTTCCGCCTTGCCCTTAGAGAGTGCATTAGTTATTTTCGTCAGCTGATCTTGGAGGTATTTCAAGGATTGTTCAAGTTTGTCGATCTTCTCATTGGCCATAGCTTGAGCTCTAGTTTCTACCATGCACCGATCCGATGTACTGGAAATTTGGGACTGCCCGAATTTTTTTTGGCACTAAGAATTGAATGGTACCACCTTGCTCAACTCATCGTCCTGATTCTTATGGGCTAGATCACCAATAAGCGCCCCAGGGGGTCTCAGAATTTTTTTTTTAACTCCTAATGGAGTTTTACTCCTTGCTTAGGAATACTGTAGTAGCTGAATCCCCAAAATGTCAATGCTGCCAAAAGTCCTACGAAAATCACGCCCTAGTATAGGAACCCACACAACTACTCAGATCTGGATGGTGGCTCTGGTGGATTTGAGAGATCTGAATGGCTGATTGGATAGATCTGAGTGGTGGAATATATTGCTGCTGCGAATCTAATGGATCTAATAGATCTGAATGGCTGTTCTGTTAAATCTGAGTTGCGGGACTAATTTCTACTGCTGCTGCAAAGCCCACTTGCGAGATCTGATCTAGCAGAGATTATGCATGATCCAGAGATAGAAAAGGGAACTATGGTCTTGAGGAGTGTCAGGTGCTACAGATCATATTATACATAAGGGTCTGATAGTAGTACTCGACCCAATTTGTCAGGGCACTAACCAAGGAGGATCAACCGTACCCTTAGCCGTACAACCCAACTACCCTATCGTACGGGCGAGTAATCTCTCTGAGTGTTGTTCTCAGTGTACTGTAGCAGCAAGACGGATGACGTTTTATCTATGGAGAGGTTTCAAGGGAGCTAGGGGTCGTCTGATATACCAGAGGGTACTTGGAAGACAATCCGTGCGCGGTTCTGTCTAATGCACTACTACTCGAAGGGGTACCCACAGGGGTTACAAGGGAGTCCAACAAGTGTGACCACCTCTTGTATTTCCTGTGTGCATGCCTCCCCAAATCTGCAGGTTTATGTGCTCAACGACAGATCCCATGGTTTAAAGACACCGGAACACTTCTCTAGCCAAATTTTTTTTTCTAAAAAATGGAGATCCCACTGGCCCTGGAACGCGCTCTGATACCACTTGTTATGATCTTAACCTGCAAGACGATACAAGAATACCAAATATGCGCAGAAATATACCCAGAACATAGAACAGTGAGAAATAACAGCAGGTATTTTATTATTCAGAAAGTAATGTTCACTTTCCTCTTCGAGGGGACAACCTCCAATAGAGCAGAGCTTGATTACAAAATAAGATACGATGCTCCTTGTAGGGAGTCTCTATCCTTTATATATGACTCATACATGCAATACCATGGAGCAATACCATGGTTCTTATTAATTCCACCTATCCAAAACCATGGCCCATTTGCAACTAACTTTGGTCCCGTCATTAAATGCGGGTTAACCACTTACAATTATTAATATGGGCTTTATTGACTCTTTACTTAACTATAACTATGACTTGATCCTACTACATATATAAGGGGGTTAGGATGGGACCCTAACATTGAATGAACAATGTGCTCTTCAATAATGGTTGTAGCCCAAATAGGCCCTACAAGTTCATCATCAAGAATATATACTATGGTGGAAATATATGGAATAGCGGTAGGGGGCTTAGACCTTATAGCGACTAACATTGTTGTTGTACGAGTAAAGGCAGGATCTTCAATAGAAGTCTCACCAAGTGGAAGGATAACGGGGTCAACAATATAAATAGTAAGTGGAGTGGAAGATAGTGGGGATATAGATGCAAAAGGGAGAGTTGGGGGCTTGAATGTTATACCCTGGTAAGGAATAGCATCTGGAACAAAAGTGGTTGCAACATGAGTACTTACCATGGATTCCATGTTAGAGACAATGGCTTGGAAAGAAGATAACATGCTTGGAGCCGCTTAACCAAAGGTTGGAAATTAGACTCAGGTGTAGTTTAGCACTTGTAGGATGATGATGGAGCATTAGAAGACAAAATTCATGGTGTTAGGCCTTCAAGAGAATAGGAATTACCAAGAGGGATCTCCATGCATTAGAATCTAGGCCATGAAAAAACTTCTTTGTGGAATGCTTCTTCACTCATATAATATGGTAATGGCCTCATTTTCAATGTTTCCTTGCCAACAATTTTTGGTTTGACTTAGGTGTTTTTGTGGTCAATGTTGAACCCCATTTGGTAGAAGTACTTTTCTAAAATTGACAGAGGGATAATGATGATCATTTTAGCATTAATCATCTTGTTATACCAATTCTCAAAAGTTGTTTCATTGAAGGCGCAGTTTGTAGAGTTAGCTTGGGTTCACCATGGAGCGAAAGAGAGGGTGACAGATTCACCATTTAGTATCTTGGTCAATTCATGACCTTCCAAAGTGAACCATTTCATCATGGTGATGACCACAACTAAATATCCATAAATAAATTAGGTGACTCTCTTGTAAACTTCGTCACAGGTAGCAAAGAACTCATCTAATAGAAACCTACACCAATTCAATTGCATGCCCTGAATGCATAACTCAGCGGCAAAGATGGTATCTAGAGTGCATTCCACCTTAGTATAGTGTCTAGCTACCTTACCTGCAATGAGGTAGCATGTAAACCTAACCTACTTATTTATCATCTCAATCATTGCTCCACAACCTTTGTGCTTGGTGTCGTACTTCCCATAAAGGTTTACAATGCCAATCTTCTTTCTTCTCTCAGAAGTTCCTTGAAATGCTATTGAAATGACTTTGCCATGCGTCAACAATCCAGTAAGCTTGTTAATCTCATCTACATGGATCGAGTATTCTTTGTCCAACCAAAGAGAACCTTCATGGATTCGACTGGTAAGAAACTTTGTGTAGCGTGCAATTTCATCGATGATTTCAAATACGAACAAGTCCCATAGCTTTATAATAGTGGAACTATGTACTACCTGGAAATCTAACTTAACATATGAAATAAGTTCATGAGAAAGAGCATAGATAGTATCCATGTAAATATTTGGTAGAAGAGCTAGAAATAGGGTAGGGTAAGAAAAATAATTGTCAGTGAGGGTTACTTTCTCATATTTTCCTAGTATATCATCCATGGGCTCAATGCAGTTATCAGATAAATCAAAACAAACAATTGTTTTAGTAAGGAGATACATGGTGGTAGACTGGTGACTATAGACAAATTGAACGAGAGGGAACTGACGATTTTTGGAAACAGAGGTTCTGGACGCAAAAGCCAGAATGAAAGACTTAAGAAATTATAAATACAAAGATGAGTGATATCACTTTGATTCCCTCTACTTATAGAATAATCCAATACTACGGTAACGGACTTGAATTTTGGACATTATATAATATGACTTGGCGAAATCGGGGTTCGATTTGAAAATTGATGATAACAAGAACACAAATCCTCAAGCCATGATGAAAATGATCAAAAGGGATATGAAATAATAGAAAAACATAAGTGATCATGCCATTGGCTAATTAAATCATAAATTGAATCAAATTTAATTATTATGGGGAAAAGACTTACATTAATTGACTCACTAAATGACAAAAAACATGACTAATATCTCCCCAACCACAGTGGGTTGTAATATATTGCAACTAAGGAATATGACATGACTAATGCAATTGAAACAACCAAAGAACCAACACGACTGACTCTATCCTAAACCTAACTTACGTTCTCGGACAAAGAGAAATCATAACATAATGATTTTAATGGCCATAGTAGGGTTTAATCATGTGTCTTTCACCCAACCAGGAAAGAGAATTCCATCAAGTTGCACGAGATTTACAACTCTAGATTCCCTTTTTTCTACAACAATAAAAGGACCCAACCAATGCATCTAAAATTTTCCAAGGTGCTTGTGATACTTAATAATGTACAACATGACCTAATCCCCAACTAAAAAAAGACTTAGATTTGATATGTCGATCATGCCAATATTTTTTTCTTTCTTTATCCAAACTCTTGTGGAAATATGTGAGGAAGAATTGCTCATCAAGTTCCCATATCTCTTGTAAGCATTCTGCAACAAACTCATATTCAAACATCTTAGTGGCTTATGCAATAAGTAAATTAGGAACAATAAACTTGATAGGTACCACAACTTCTTTGCCATATAGAAGATGAAAAGGTGAGTACTTGTGCATCCTTTTGAAGGTAGTCTAATAAGCTCATAAAGTAGCAGTAACCCTCTCATCCCAGTCATCCATGTTAGTATAACATACTTTAATGAGTACCTTCTCCAATATTTTATTGAAAGCTTCAACTATCCCATTTGCTTATGGATGATACAGACTACTTTTGTGATGTTGAATCAAGAACTCTCACTTAAAATTTGTGATAGTCTCATTGATGATGTGGGATCCTTAATCACTAGTCAAACTACTTGGACAGTGAATTATGTAATAATGTTCTCAAATATGAATCTGGCCACCGTGCTAGAAGTGCAATCTTTAACAGAAGTCGCCTTTGCCCAATGCGTTAAATAATCAGTTAGGGTAATGATATAGCAGGCATTTGAACGTCACATATGAAGGTTAATGGGATTAATGAAATCAACAATCCACTTCTCAAAGGCTTAAAGAGCTTAGACTATATGTAGTGGAATTTCATCCTGATGAGAAGGTCTTCCAACACTTTGACTTTCATCACAATTTCTAGAAAACTCCTTAGCATTCTTAAATAAATTTGGCCACCACGAACTTTCCTGTAATATCTTTCTCACAGTGGATCTTCCTCTCATATGTCCTCCCACAACACCAATATGGAATTCCCACAAATCATCATTCCTCTCATGGTTTAAAATACATCTACGCAAGATACCATCTAACATAATTTTGTACAACTGACATGCATTTAACTGGTAGTCAGTAGCTCTCACCACCAAATGTTTCTTCTATGTAGTGGAATAATCATCTTGACACTTTCCAGTAGTTAAGAATAATGTAATATATTCAAGTTACTTTGGGGTAGCCTCAATTCTGAACAACTCTGCATTAGGTAGCTGATCATCAACTGAACCTCCATATTCTCCTTATTCTAAACGAGAGAGATGATTAGGCCCCACATTGGCTCAACCTGGCTTAATAATAAGTTTAAAAGTAAATTCCTAAAACAATAACCATCTACAAATCCTTCCTTCTAACACAAGCTTATTAACTAAATATTTCAACGCAAAATGATTCGTGAAAAAATTAAGATGACCTCCAAGCAATAATGCCAAAATTCTGAAGTGAATATGCCATAGCAAGAGCCTCACATTCAATTGTGGTGTAGTTACATTCAAAAGTAGAAAGTTTTCGACTAGAAAAATAAATAGGATAATCAAGATTACCTTCTCCGGGGTTGTACAAGAATGGCACCAAAAGTAATACCATATGAGTCAATATGTACATGGAATTATTTATTCCAGTCTAGATAGACTAGAATCAGATCACTTGCTAGTTTTTATTTCAAAGTATCAAAGGCAATATCACACTCAGTGGTCCACATAAAAGGCTCAGTCTTCTTTAGTAATTTCTCTAGTGGTGCAGTGTTCAAAGCATAGTTGCGAATAAATCTTCAATAATACCTTGTATGCCCCAAAGCATATTTGCAATTGTTTAATTCTTATAGGAGACGACATATTGAAGATGAAAACAAATTTGGCAGGGTTTATTGATAGACCATCTTTGCATACAATATGCCCCAATAGAGTTCCAAAAGGAATAGAAAAAATACACTTCTTTAAATTTAATGAAATCTGCAACTACTTGCATCTATCAAACATAACCCGTAACATACTAGAATTGTTTTTCAAAACACTATAAAATGTCCAATCATCCATATAAAATTCAAGAAATTTATGTATATATTCCCTAAATGTAGCAATAACTATTCTAGGAAAGGATGATGGAGCATTCTTAAGACCAAAAGGCATAACACGATAGGCATATGAACCCCATTCAATATTGAAAGTGGTTTTCTTCTTGTCCTCCTTGGCAATTCTAACTTGGTGATACCTAGAAAATCCACCTATTAAAGAATAAGCTTCTTGACCCACAACATTATCTAACACTTCATCAAAAGTGATAGCACTGGGAAATGGATCATGATCTCGGGAAATATTATGATTGTGATAATTTACACAAACCTTGATATCATCTGAATCCATTTGACTTCATCAATGAGTTATATGAGACTTGCAGCCAACATCTTATCAATTTCTCTTTTAACCTTTTATTGGACTCGCATATTCAGAAGACATGGGTGATGCTTAATTGATCTAGAATCATGTTTCAAAATTATCTTCATCTCTCACAAATATTGTTTTATGCCTTTGAGATTTGAAGTTGATGCATGAAACATATCCTCATACACTTTCAGCGAATCAAACATCTCCTTAATAGTTTGTTCATCCCATTAATCACTAATAGAAGCTAGCTTGGGTTTATCTTAAGTTCCAATATTATGTTGGCACAACTTTAAAGGCTTCAAGTTCAAAGCATCTTTAACTGAATCATCTTTAATACTCTTCTCCCCTTTAGATTCTTTGAAGGAAAAATGTTGTAATTCTTCCGATTCATCAACTTCATGCTCCCTGTTTACATTGTTGCAAGTGACAACTTCTTAGAAACTAAAATCAAGTAGGACTCTGCAACTGACATTACTACCAAATTCAATAATCAACTTCTCACTAGGAAACTATGGCCTATTGATTGCTTTTAGATCTTCATTAAGCTATGTATCCTCATCAAAGAAGGAAAATTCACTACAGAATTGCGCTATCAATGCATTGTTGAAAATAGCAACAAGAAATGTTAAAAATAGCATCAAGAAAGACCCTAATTTAATTTGTCCTTGAATTAAATTAGGAATAAATTGTAATTCCACATCTCATGACAACTTGTATTAGTTAACCAAGTTAATTTAACTTAGTTGCCTCAGTTAATTCGAGTTTAGGGTCTAACTAGAGCCATGTAGAGTGTCTCCTATAATTAGGAGCACTAGTTGATTTTATTTTGAGTTGTAATTATTTAATTTAGTCTAACTGAGTTAAAGTCAATTAAACTAGTTCCAACTGATGGAGGAATTAGTGGGAAGTCCAATAGTGAGGTGTAACCTACAGTAGTGGGGTGTAACCTACATTGGTGGGGTGTAACCTGTAGTAGTAGGATGCTTCCTATCGAACAATGGTGTGCTGCCTAAAGTGCAGTGTGGTGCTACCTGTAGTGATCAACCAGTAAACTGAAGATTCACTCATAATTAACTCATGCACGTCAAATCAGAGAAAGACCCATTTGAGATTGGAGTTTAGGGACAATGTACTATCAGTTGTAAAATCATCTAAATTAAATAGATGGTACACACAGTCAGAAGAAGGCCTAAAATAAATGATTCCTTCATTACAAAACTCACTAATTTTAACCATTCGAATTTCCTTTAAAAGGAGGAATGAAGGCAAAAATTTAATCATTGTTTTGGTGAGCATGAGTTGGTGAGACTAAGAAATAGGAAGCACAAGTTTGTGTGTGGAGCTTGCAAGTGCAAGGAACTATGAGCTTGGAAGGCTAGGAATTTGGCTAAGTATTGGCCAAAGGCAGTGAGTCGGGCAGAGGATAGAAAATACTTGTGCAGGTTGAGCTCAAGGTTGAGCAGAGTATATTGTATTCATCCAAGACTTATCGAGGAGGCAGTGAGATAGATAGAGATAGTGCAGAGGTTGCTTGGGACTGAGAAAAGCATTGTAATCTTCTCATATTTTCTGATTAATGCAATATACAGATAGCATGGGTTTTTAGATTTGGTTTTCCCCAAGAAATCATTGTGTAATGTGTTGATTGAATTATTTCTCTTGTATGCTTCGTGATTTCGTGATCGTTTAATAGTTTTTTCTGATGAGTAGAGTAGATTCAAGTCTTTTTTTTAGCATATTACAATATGCACTTTGAATCTACATGAATTTCTACATGGTATCAGAGCTAAATTTGTAGAAATTTCTACATGGTATTAGAGATAGATTTGTAGAAATTTCTACATGGTGTCAGAGCTATATTTGTAGAAAGATCTACATGGCATTAGAGCTTAAATTACAAAAGAGGAGAATAATTCAAAGTTGTCCTTGCAAATTGATGGAGCTCTAGTTCATGGCAGATCCATAAGACCCTTTGTGCAGATTTCTTAATGGAGCTAGAAGGTTGCTAGTGGGAAGATCAGTGAGCCAATTTTTAGTGACACAAAAAGGAGTTGTGATCATTGATATTGGCATATTGAGGAGAAGAGAGATTTCCCACAAGGATATTGAGACTCAAAGGGAGTCTAGTTTCGGAGGGAGTAGCCCTATGGAAGCTAGTGCTTCAAGATCTGGGGAGATCAGACTCATATTTGTTGCAGTATTTGCAATAGCAGTACAGAAGAAACAACGAAACTAGCAATAGAAGTATGAGTAGATCATATTTCTCCATGCATGTAGCTATGCCTCCAAGAGTGAGGTTGGGTGATATGAACCTTAGTCCAAGAGTTTCAAAAATTGGGCAGGGTCCATGGAGATTTTTTTTTGTCTCATGGATCATTACCTTTGCTATAGGAGCCCACAATATCATAGTAGCAGAATCAGTGTCAGTAGGTGTAGGCAGTCATCGAGATGACAACTGCATAACTAGTTGTAGTTAGTACCTGGAAGACAAATGCAGAACTAATTATAGTTACACAAGCAGTGCAAATTTTCTAATTGTAGTATGTAGGTGCAATTCTAGCTAGGAAATTCCCTGCGCAGAGATTTGTAGTCTACTTTCCAGTGCAAGAGGACAGTGCAAGTTGCCAAGAGGGAGCAGAGATATTTCCCATAAAGAGATCAAGACTCAGAGGGAGTCTAGCTTCAGAAATAGAAGCCTTATGGAAGTTATTGCTTCAGGATCTGAGAGATCAGACTCATTATTTCATAGTTGCAGCACTAGTGCAGAGGTAGCTACAATAGTATGAGTAGATCAGAGTCCCAGTGTTGCAAAATTTGGTCAAGGTCCATTGAGGTGTGTTTGTCTCATCGATCATTACCCTTGCTACAGGGGCCCACAGTATTCAGTAGCAGGAGTATCAATGTTAGTAAGATACTAAGGAGTGCAGAGCATATTTGACAACAGAGCAGGAGGCTCAGTGGTAGAGTCAACAACAACGTAGTTTTCCCAGTAGACAGTTGTAGACACAGTTGATTCAGTCTATTTTGTTTGGATTCTTTTTTAGTTGCAGATTTTGCAGTAGCAACAACAACAATGAAAAGAGTTGCATGTAGAACATTTCAAAGGTATTGGATTTGGATAGATGTGAATCCCTTTCTTGTTGAGAGGGAGTGTTAAAAATAGAAACAAGAAATGTTAAAAATAGTATCAAGAAAGATCCCAATTTAATTTTTCCTTGAATTAAATTGGGAATAAATTGTAATTCCACATCTCATGACAACTTCTATTAGTTAACTAAGTTAATATGACTTAGTTGGCTCAGTTAATTTGATTTGAGAGTCTAAATAGAGCCATGTAGAGTGCCTCCTACAATTAGGAGAACTACTTGAGTTTATTTTGAGTTGTAATTATTTAATTCAATCTAACTGAGTTAAAGTTAGTTAAACTAGTTCCAACTGATGGAGGAATCAGTGGGAGTTTCAGTAGTGAGGTGTAGTGGGGTGTACCCTACAGTAGTGGGGTGTAACCTGCAGTAGTGGGGTGTAACCTATAGTAGTAGGGTGTTTCCTATCAAACAGTGGGGTGCTTCCTGAAGTGCAGTGTGGTGCTACCTGTAGTGATCAATGAGTAAACTGAAGATTCATTCATAATTAACTCATGCATGTCAGATCATATAAATACCTACTTGATATTGGAGTTCCTACAGTGTACTATCAGTTGTAAAATCATCTAAATTAAACAAATCGTGCATGCAGTCAAAAGAAGGCTTAAAATAAATCATTCCCTAATTAGAAAAATCACTAATTTTAATCATTCAAATTTCCTTTAAAAGGCAGAATGAAGGTGTTAGAGCCTAGATTTGCCTCAGGCTGGAAAGGCAAGGTTCTAGGTCCACATCAAACCACGCTCAGCCTCGTAGCTAGCCCTACGAGGGCAAGAGATGGCTCTCTTCGGGTCAATCTCGGAAAAAGATAATCGATGGGGCTCAAGATGATTGAAATAACAACTTCTTTTAGGCTAGGTATGAAGTACAAGGATTGAAATTTGAGTTTTTTGGGGGTTTTGTATTGGAAACAGGGAAAGGCAAATTGGGCTCGGGGATGTGGCACAGTTTCTGCAGAGTTCTGATTGGGGCAAGGAAGGCTATCATTTTGATGTTTTAAAGTGAGTGAATGGATGGATAAGACTAGTGAGGAGCTAAGGAGAGCAAGAAAGTCTCAAGAATTCTCCTTAAACAGATGAAAAAAGGAAATTTAAACAAATTCAAAGGCAAAGCATAACAGTCAATGGATTCTACCTTAATCACTCATTTGTTCAAATTCAGAAGAAGAGAAAGGAAAATGATACACATAACACTAATTAACTTACAATTACTTAGAGAATAACACCATCAAAACATAAAGCCACATGGATCCCAAATAGTGCTGCAAAACCCTAGTCTTTCCTTAGCCAAAAATGCAGAGATAGAATGTACAATGATGTGCCAAGCAATCCCAAGTGTCAAACCCTGAAAATGACTTAGAGATTGCATGATATAGACTAGCTCAACCCATTCCCTTGCCTCTAGGGGTCGAGCTCATCACTCTAGGCGCTGTTTCAACCAATTCTAAACTAAGCACTGAAATCTAGGCAATCAAAACAACTTGCCTCTATAAGGTAGGAAACTGATTCATTCATTAAATTTTCACTTTTTAATGAATGAATCCTCTAGAACAAGTAAAAATATGCCAATATTACATCATGATCCTTCAATTACATCAATATAGGTAAATAATTACATCACAAAGCAAAACTAGTCAAACTGGCCGAATTTCTGAGCTGGAAGATGAAAAATTGGGCAAAAATCCTCTGTGCTCCGTGCCAAATCCTCTGTGCGTCACGCCACTTTGGAGCTGAATTTGAGGCACATCCTGAAGTCAAAATTGAGACCAATATAATTTTTTGGAAAGCCCTGCATGTCTACTTTCCAACCCAAGTGGAATTTTTCAATTTAGTGTCCATTTGCCCCTCCAAAACTTCAATCTCCCAAGACTGCTTCCTGTGTGTCAAAATAGGGGCAGTGAGGTCATTTTTTAAGTGTTTTTGACCTCCTGAGGACTCAAAACTTGCCCAAACCTCTTGGCCATGCACCAACAGTCACGATTTTTCATGCCAAATCCAATGATGTAAACTTTCTGCAATTTAGAGCCCCCTAGCAAAAGCACGCGCCACGTGGCGTGACGCATAGGGAGAAAAACTCTGTTTTTTAGTGCCAAAATTTGTCAAAATACCAACAATGCCCCAAATTTCTTGAAATTTGGGCTGGAGTTTCTCCATCAAGTTTCATGCTAGGCTAAAGAGGTTTTGGCCAATATCTGAAGATGATCAAGCTCGCTTTTGCCTCTTTTTCCTCTTTGATGCCTTCCTCAATTTTGCCTTTAAACTCCTTATTCGCGCCTTGCAAACCTTGTTCCTCACCATATAATGAACAGCCATGTGTCTCAACAAGTTTGTCTCCTTGTTGGCCTTCTCCAACAATCTCTCTAAGCAGACATTGGCTCTTTCGAGCCAAGACTCTCGATCATCATTGATCTCTTGCGCCAATGAAGTGAATTCAATCCTCCTCCTTTAGGCATCTTGGCGGTTCTCCTTTATATTTTTGCCACCTCTATGAGGCCTCCGGGGTGCATGTCCTTCCAAGGGTGAGTCACTTTGGGTCTCTACTTCATAATCAGTTGAATGACCAGAGGACATAACTGCTGTTATACAACTACCTTGGAGAAATGGATGCTGGTGATAAAACTATGTTGGACTGCTCTTTGTGGTGTGATTGAATTCTGCCACCAAAGGGAAAAATGCAACAAGGTACTATTAGGAAGAGGGAAGTAGTAAGGGATTAGGAGCTATTGGGACTATAGGTATTAGGGAAACATAGGATGGTTTTGAGGGATTTGATGAATAGGGCTAGGAATTGTTGCGTAGGGTATGAGGTGTGGGGTTTGATAATTTGGGAAAGGGAATATAGGAGAAGGAATTGATGAACTTAGGGAGATAGGGGAACTTAGGGAATGATGAAATCAAAAGAAAAATGAGATGAGGGAGTGAACTTGGTGACAAAATAGTGATTTGAAATCCTAGCAACAAGTTTCCTTGAGGTATTTTAAAAGATAGGGTTTGATGTTTTTGTTTTAACCATTACCATCCATCAACCACCCTACCCTAGCACAAACTTGGATGAAACACACAAATGAAGGCTCTAACTACTTGTGGAATGAATAATTTGCAATTTGGAATAATACTTCAATGAATTTTAGGCTTTTTATCCCAATGCGCCGCGCCTTCCCTGTGCGTCGTGCCAGTGTATTTTTTGCACTATGGAGGGCAGCCCAATGCACTACGCCCTTTTGCATGAGCCTTTTGGAGACCTTCCCAGTGTCCCAATTAGGTGAAAGATAGCTCATTGGAAAGTAATTTGAGTCTAATTTCTAACCAAACTAGAATTTTTCAGTTTGGAGTTAATTTTCCCTATAAAAAATCAAATCTCCCAAGACTGGTCAAAATGTGCCAAATGAGGCTGCCTCAAGGCAGAGTGCTTTTGCAGTCAACTTTTGAAGGTGTTCCTCAACTCCAAATTGAGCTCATTATATCTAATTGGAAATATATTTGTGTCTAGTTATCATTTTACTCATCAAGCAAGTCATTTGGCCAACCAAGCTAGGAGAAAACTTGATTTTCCCAAGGTCACTTCAGAGGTGCATCAATTCTCTCGAGGCAATTGTATTTTCGATATTTCTCTAAAACCATGAAACCTGTGTAAAAAGTGAAGGAGGTTTGTATTCCTTGGCATGTTTTGGACAAATACCTCTCTCATTTTACCAAAATACATCTTTTATTGCTAAAAAAAAATAATTTTAGTAAAACCTACCCTGATGTGTGGAACAAGGGATTTGTCGAAATGAAGCGAAATGAAGGGGATAAGGGGCTTCTAAATTATTGAGAAAATTTTTGGAAGTGGGGAGGGATGTTAAGAAGTAGGGGAAAGTGGAATATCAGAAATTTAGTGAGGGGAAGGGGTACAAAAGGGCTAAACACAGGCCCAACCTAGAAAATTGCCAAGTTGTAGCAAGAAACTAGGGTTGTGCGAAAATGAGGAATTTGGGGGATTTTAGTGATGGGAAGTGTTTAATAAGGTATATTATGGATAGGGGAAGGTGTATGAACATCAGGATACAAGTTTTGCTGATTATTTGACCATCCAAGAGAAATTAGCTTCAAAACCCTAGGAGAGGGAAATGAACCTTACCTAGGCGCAACTGAAGCGTGAACAAGGTGTAAAATGACCCAGTGGAACTTGACATGATGATGAAAACCTTTGAATGATGGTACACTCAGTTGAATGGTGACATGGAACATCATTTGGACAACTTTGACAAGGGCGAAAACAAACCCTAGACCTAATACCTAGTGACCAAATTTTGCTTGAAGACTCACTGAAATGACAAAATTTGACCTTGACACCTTAAAATAATTTTGTAAGAGAATGTTTGATCACTGGAGGAAGGCTGCAAAGACTGACACTAACAGAAGGCACAAGTTTAATCATTGTTTTAGTGAGAACGAGTTGGTGAGACCAAGAAATAGGAAGGACAAGTTTATGTGTGGAGGTTGTGATAGCAAGTTAGTATGATCTTGGAAGGTTAGGAATTTGGCTAAGTATTGGCCAAAGGCAGTTAGTTAGGTAGAGGATATAAAATACTTGTGAAGGTTGAGCAGAGAATATTGTATTCATCCAAGACTTGTCTAGGAAGAGGTGAGATAGATAGAGATAGTGCAAAGGTTGCTCGGGCTTGATAAAAGCATTGTAATCTTCACATATTTTTATAATTAATATAATATACAGATAGAAGGGGTTTTTAGCTGTGGATTTCCCCAAGAAATCATTGTGTAATGTGTTGATTGAATTCTTTCTCTTGTATGCTTCATGATTTCACGATCATTTAATTGTTTTTGTTGATGAATAGAGTAGATTCAAGTGTTTTTTTAGCATATTACAATATGCAGTTTGAATCTACAAGGAATTTCTACATGCATCCCAACTAGTTTTCTACCTTTTCATATCTTCCTTCAAATACCAAGCTTGAGGAAGTGTACCCAAAGTATAAATAAATTGATGAACCCATAACTCAGAAGGAAACCCGACTTCTTCCAAATAGCATTGCATGTATGAATATGCTTTTGAGGGCTAGTACAACCCTCATACACAGGGATTGTATTCAAGTTCTTTCCAGGTATCATAGCATATTTGACAGAATCCCAAGTTAGGAACTAGTTGCGATGAGCACCCCACTATCGTGCATGAGTGGCTTGTAAAGAAGCATCCATTAAAGGGATATTTTTACTATTGTTGGCTTAGTGGGTCCTGACCCAAGTTCAAAGTTAGTTTTGCCAAACAAATCCCTACACTACCGGCCCTTTTGGCATCAATCCATGGAACGCGAACTGAAGTCTCACCCGAAGCAGTATGGGGGGATGCTGGAACCAAGTTTTTGCACCGAGAGATTAGTGTAATTTCATTTTATGCCCTAAATTTGCCTTCATGTAGATCGATAAGCCTTTGTGGCTTATCGATATAACCCCCTCTAATCGGCCTTTAGACCTCCGCAAAGATCTACGACTGTCTTTCACAGACCCTAAATAGGAGGATCAAATACTTATGCGTATCAAGGATGACTTATATCCCAGTAGTTACTATGATTGGCTTAAGTGCTCAATAACTTCAACATACAATAAGATAATCTTTGCGTAACCAATTAATAGTAATTGCGTTCATGTAACAATATCAATCGCGTAAAGTCGCGCATTAATACATCATTATTTCATAAACCCATTATAACATAAGGCACATTCATATAAATAGAAGTAAAGAGATAACACAAGTATTTTTGCAACAATCTTCTTTATTGATAATCAGTTCAATCTTACAAAATCAAGACTTCCTTGTGCACTCAACTACAGAGGTCTACGCACTCATCTGCGGACTCTACTCTAGGCCTTTGTGCACACAGTTGCAGAGCCTTTCTTCTACTCTAAGAATTCTACGCTCTTCCTCTTACTGACCTGTTACATTCATCTTCCTTTCTATTGCTTTCCTTAGACATACTAAGACACACCTATTTATACAATCCCATGGTCCACAAACCATGGGTAGATCTTTGAAAGCCAACTCAACTTTACATAAAATAAGGGTAAAACCCTTTATGAAACTTTAACTATCTACGCGCTCTGTGACCACAATTTGTAGAGAATTTACATTTTATACAACAAAACTTGGGCTTTTGCCCCTAAAATGACCCTAGGGGACCCCATCCCAACAGGCCCCCAACACAAAGATTGTAACTCACCCTGAATCACTCTGTTGGCGCGAAGATCTTACTGCAAAGACCTCCCAACTCTACTAGTGCCACTGCCACTTCAGTTGCGCTTTGCGTGGCTGCCTATTTGATCTGCTCCACCAGCTACTCTGTTTCCAGTCTTGCACTATCCTCCTTGATTTTTTGTTTCATGCTCTATAGGCTCGCCAACGTCTCCTGAACATTGGTAGAGATAATGTAGGCCTCATCCATCCAAGGCCCTAGTCTGGCCTTGAAGACTGCCTCTTTCTTTTGCATGGCTTCCACCTATAGATGCAGCTTCCTCGCCTCCTACAACTTAGCAAGGAGTTGTGCTGCAACAATGTTGCACACCGTTGCCCTTAATTCATCATACTGTTGCTGGAGTTCACGAGTTGTTGTATTTAAGGCTTGCAGGGTGGGATATTCCTGGAGAGCCTTGACTACCTCCATTTCTTGCTCAAAAAGCGTGGTGTAGTTTGCCACCGCGACATCCACTGTCGCAACTCCATCCTTCACAACAGCTTACTCTGGCGGAGTTGAAGGCTGTGACTTCAACTCTAACTCTGTGATATTCAAGTTCAACTCAAACTAAACTCTAGACATTTATGTCTTGGGATTGCGAACACTTGCAGCCAACTTTCTGATCTTCACCTCCAATGGCGCTTCCTCGAGTATATGTAGTTCGGGCACTGTTATGTAGGCTTCTTCCACTGCGGCTGCAAGCTGGTCATTCTGGGCCTGGACTTTCTTCTGTGCCTCGAGCGCCATAGATTTCTCAATGAACATATGTTCGGTTTTTACTCTATACTCACTTATAAGGCTTAGGGAACACTACTCTCAAACTTTAACCTATGTTATCACACCTGCTTGCAGCATGTGAAGAAACTCGTTGGGGAGCGCAGCCAGGTTGAGGCTAATGTTCTTCACAGAGTTGACAATAGCCTTGTCAGCAGCCGCCTCAGCGCTCAAAGATCCATCTGGCAGTGCGACTGCTCAGAGATCTAGTGACCAGACCATCCCAGCTGCTTGAGTGGTCCCTGGTGCCAAACTTGTTGATGTAGTGTTGCTTTGCCTTGCACCTACCTGGATCCTATTTGTCTGGATCTGCAAATCACGCAGATCCTTCTGAATAGAACTCAACGTCTTCTGTTGTTTTTGCTCGAACTGCTGTAGCAGTTCTGCGGTGGTATCCTGCACCTTATCATCTATTTCATCTAGGTCATTGTCAGTTAAAGTAATTGGGTCCAGCGATGGCTTGGTGGCTTTTATTTTCTTCCACGACCCTTCCTTTTCTTACTCCCTATATATCTTCACTCAGAAGGGAGTGATATGCTCATCATGACCACCCCACCCTACTCTGACTACTCTTCCTCCTTCGTGTGGGGTGAAGGGGAATTCTTACTCTTCTCGGAGTCGCGCTCTTCCTGTTCTGCCTGTTTCTTCGCAACACTCCACTTCCACCTAGGCCTTCTCCTCAGCCTCCTTTTCTTGCTTCTCATCCAACTACTAAACCTTCTACTTGGCTGCCTCCTTCTTCCTTTTCTCCGCGGACTTGCTAGTCCCTGCGGCCAAATCGGATGGTGAATTCCAATCTGTCAACCAGCGCTTGATGACCTCCTCAATAGTGTCATCTGTAGTAAGGTAGGGTAGGTCGAACCATTTTTTCTCCGGATTCTTCCGTGCCTAAATATATATGCGATGGAAATCGACTTTGAACTCTACGTATCTTGAAAGTTTTTCAAACACATTGGTGACAACCGCGACTTCTAGTTGATGGTCGTGTGAATGCTCGCCTCCATCAACACCCAAAAGACTTTGCTCTCTGTGACCTGCGCAGTATCTTTTGTGGCCTAGAGAGAGGCAAACTTTGCAGCTTCTGGCAAATCCTTCTCCACAGGAGGAAACTACTCGTCCTCCAGAAAATCCCAAGCGACCAGCACAATCGAGAGCAACAACCACGAATAGTGGAATGTTTTACTCTTGTCCTGTGCCTCTCCGTAGTTCGCGAGGAACTCACTACACAAGTAGAGCACCCAGTTGAACTGCAAACCCTTCGCACACTGTGTAGCCAAGGAAACCACTGGCGCCGGAACCTCGTTCATGCGACATTTTCTCATAACCTTGCTAGCGAAAATCTACGTGGAAAAATTTACTACAAGGTCAGTGATCGAGGTAATAGAGTATCCGCGTCGCTTATTGACAAGCTTGAACTTGTCCTTCATCTTTTCTGTGAGGTCGCGCTCACTCATCTTCTCGCTAAACGCCTTGGCTAGATTCAATCCCGAGTGTGGCAATGGCATGATCCGATGGATCAGCATATCAGTGATGGGTATCGGCGCACTCAACCACAAGCACCTGTCATGCACCAGGCACAACAACTACTTAATAACAATCAAGTTAATATTGGAGCGGTGGTAGTAGGGAACCCATAATAGGTTCAACAACCCCAACTGGTTAACTCCGCAAATCCACTCCAGAGGCTCCAGCGCGGTGACACCAGACTCTTTGTAGAAGACCCTCTTCATGTAGGTGTCTGTAGAAAGGTGGAGGAACCGCTCATGACCCATCAAATCCCAATATTCTAGCTTCAAATGTGGGATCCATGCCAAGCACAGACCTTCAAAGGTTAGGTTCTCTGGTAACAAGGGTGTGTTGAGGAGGAATTGCCCTGCATATGGGTCCTTAGGAACCTTCAATTTTACCTTGTGCAAAGGGATATACTCTGAAAACTTAAATATAGGATCCACCCATTCGATGTCAATATCCTCCACGCCCTCTTCAACCTCTAAATCCACCACTTTCCCCTTCTCTTTTGCGCTCAGCTTTTACTTCCTCTGGGCCTGTGTGGTAGCATGCTTTCTCGGTGACTCATGCATTAACACCAACTTCTTTTGCTTATTTTTCTTTGGCTTGGGGACCTCTCTCACCGGCGTAGGCTTTGGCCTAGGCGACCTCGGCGTCATAGGCACCGCAGTTGGAACCTCCATGCTTATTACCTACGGGGCAGCTCCATTAGAGGCAATAGTTCCTCCAGTGCTAATGGTTTCAGCGGGACCTAGTCCTAACATGATGTCAGTGATGAGTTTTCGATCTAAATCAGGCAACTTGTCGAATGTGGGGCTTTTGACCAGAGCTTCGAAATACTTGTGATTCATGCGCACTAGACAACACAACACAAAAATTCTAAGGATGCAAAGTGTTTTCCGCTGGATGGCCACACATAATTTACAGGTGAATTCAAATTCAAATTTGATTGTTCCACCCAAAATATGTCCATAAATGCTAGATTGGCATCAGATTTTCCAAGATTACACTCTTAAATTCAGCCTTAAATGTCACCCCATGCTCCTCTTAGCCTTCTCTTGGCAGTCAAATCATGAATAGTGACTGTAATGGTTACTTTCTAGCTGTGCTGTGTGGTCTCTCCTCCTATAACATAGCTCCCTTCACACTTTTTTTGGTACTGTGACACTATCTTGTTTTGCGTAGACCCCATGTCGCACAGTTCTACAAATCGGGTAGTGTAGTTTATAGTCCTACGCCTCCTTGTAGCTTCATGGAGCATTAAGACTGTGCTACCTCCATGTAGTCATTGGGCTTGATCCCTGGTGTATGGCTTCAATCGACTTCCATTTAAATTCCCCAAAAATGGATCTCTATTCAACTTCGTGAGCTGAACTTCTCCACCATCTATAATCTCTTTGATAAAATATGGCCCCAGCCAATGCATCTGAAATTTTCCTAGAAACTTATCAAACTTGTTGTCATATAACAAAATTAAATCGTTTACCTTGAAGGTGCGCAGTTTGATGTGCCAATCGTGCCAAGCTTTTTCACGTTCCTTCTGAACCTACTGATGGAATCCTCGAGCTTTGTCAGTTGCACGAGCCTCTCTTCTAAAGCTCTGCAATCCTCCATTCCTGTAAAATCGGCTATGCGTAGACTAGGCACGATATACTCCATAGGCATCATAGCCTCTATGCCATAGACCAACCTAAAAGGTGTTTGATCAATAAGATTTTTACAAGTAGTTTTGTAAGCCCATAACACTATTGGTACATGCACGTCCCAATCGTTCTATTCTGCATTGCACACCTTTGTCAGTGCATTCTCCAATATCTTATTAAAAGCCTCAACCATTCCATTTGCCTGAGGATTATATGGCATACTCTTCTGATGATAAACCTAAAACTCTTATGTCAGCACGTTGATCGTTTCCTTGAGAAAATGTGTACCACAATCACTCATCAAAACCTTCGGGCAACCAAACCTGGTCAACACATACTCAAACAAGAATTTCACTGTTGTTTCCCCTATACAGTCCTTCATAGGTTGTGCCTCCGCCCACTGGGTCAAATACTCGGTTGCGGTGATGAAATTTCGCGCACCTGTCTTCTTGCTTGGAGGCTGAATCAACCCTACAAAATCAATTGCCCACTTTTCAAATGGATGCAATGACACTTGCGGATTCAGAGGCATCTCATCCCTCCACGATGGCCTACCCGTTCTCTGACATGCATGGCATGCCCTACAATATGCTTCGAAATCCTTATGCAGTGTCGATCACCACAACCTAACACGTAAAATCTTCTGCAATGTCATTTTCCTTGTGTAATGGCCTCTCGCAGCTCCTCCATGAGCTTCGACGCGGATACTATTTCGTTCAAAATCAAGCACATAACATCACATTATTTCGTCCAATCCCATATTGTACAAATGCCTTGCCATAATTGAAAATTTTGTTGCGTGCACTACCAATTCTTTCTTTTGTTGACTCATGTACCACTCTAGCATCGTTCTTGTAGTCAAGAAGTGGATAATGTCTACAAAGTGATTATCCGCTACGTGCATCACGAAGAGTTGCACGTCAAGCAGCCCTTCCTCCAAATTGGTGGGATCCTCTCATGTTTCAATGCGCAACAGATGATTTGGCCCTACATTTAACCTTCCTAGCTTCACAATCACCTCGAAATCATAGTCCTGAAATAGCAGAAACCACCTGCATATTCTCCCCCCCCAACACAGCCTTATTAACTAGGTATTTCAATGCAGAATGGTCTATGTACATCTTGAAATGTCCGCCTAGTTGGAAATGTCAGAACTTCTGGAGCATGTATACCATAGCCAACCCTTCGCGCTTTGTTGTCGAATAATTCTTTTCAACCTTAGACAACTTCCTGCTTGCAAATGCTATAAGGTGATCCAAATCTCCTTCACTAGCTTGTGCCAGCACTACTCCTAGCGCAATACATGACGCATCCACATGCACACGAAATTCCTTCCTCCAATCTAGGAAGATTAGGATCGACGTGGTCCACCACGATCTTAGTAGGGTCCACCATTAATCCTTGCTTGCATACCACATGAACCAGCAAAATGCCAAAGGGGACGCAAAATAAGCATTTCGTCAAGTTTAGCGCGATCTGATACCTTCAGCATGTGTTCAACATCAACCGTAAACTAGCTACATGGCACTTTACTAGTCCAAACACTGTCTACTCGTCAAAATATACCTCCAAAAATTTGTGAATGAACTCTTTAAACGTTGTGATGACCACGCGCGAAAAGATCGTCGGCGCATTCTTAAGTCTGAAAGGCATCACTGTATACTAGAAACATCCCCATTCTGTCGTGAAGGTGGTCTTACTCCTGTCTTCTGGTGTGATCTTTTTCCAGATGGTATCCAGAGAACCCATCGGTGAATGAATAGGCCTCCTTCCCGCCAACATTATCTAGTACTTCATCTGTGAACGGAGTTGGAAAAGGATCATGAATGCAAGCATCGTTCAGCGTCCTGAGATCTATGCAAATCCTTATTTCATCCTTCTGCTTCTTGTCTTGAACGACCATTGGACTCACCCAATTAGATTCCTCTATTGGTTTAATAATACCTACTGCAAGCATCTTGTCCAACTCTAGGCGGACCGTTTCCTTGTAATTGGGATTAAGGCGATATGGCCTCTACTTAACAACTTCACATCTGGTTTCAAAGTTATTTTAATTACTCCCAAATCGCATATGATGCCTTTTAAATCTGAAAATTTAGTAAGAAATAAATCTTGATATTCGCGGAGTAGCTCAGCAACCTTATCTACTGTGGCATCATCCCAATAGTCTCCAATCTTCGCAAACTTCGGCTCCACTTCTGTGCCAATGTTTACTTGTCTAGTTTTCAGTGGCATGGTGATATATGTATTCTCTATCTACGACCCCTCAACTTTGAGGTGGCCTTCTGCCTCTGGGATGTTAATGTTCCTTGGATCCTCCTGTTCGGCTTCAGTAGTCACATTATAGAACTCCAGTGCATGGTGCAACTGGGTGCTCTAATCTGGTTGAATCAAGTCCAAAGGATCCTATGGTATTCTAAAGATCGATGCCTTAACCTCCTGCAGCGCCTCATCAATGCATTTGAACCCATCCTCAAAGTTGAATGTCATCAAGAATCCCTGTCTCAAAAGGTCCCACTCTTCAGTGTCGTGGCAGAGCTCTGTTTCCAAGTACCAATTCATTGGTATTACATCCAAAGTGTGACAAAATAAATGCACCCACTTAGGTTGTGGCTCTGTTCCATAAACCTCAGTCCATTTCGCTAAATGATTGCGTGGATCATTGCTTCCATCATATTTCTTGGTTATTCGAAATTTTGGGCGACCAAACTGCAATCGCATCATTTTTCTGTACTTGCAGCACCCATCAAAACTATCTTAATGCATACCCCACCACCTTGCGGGCGTAGCACGCAACGTCAAATCCAGTGCTTGGAAGCGATGCTTCTTAGGTACTTCCCTTTCAAATGCATCCAATAACTTATCTACGTCACTTAGACCATCACAATAAGGCAAACTTCTTACCTTTGATGATACACAACGTAGAGATTTAGTCATCATATTACAGCGTAGCTTGGATACTTCGTGCAATCTATTCTATCAGTGTTCCAATTCCTCATCAGAATCTGATGTACAGGAACTTTCGCGGTCCCATGCAATGTGTCCATCAGCAGTCGGATTAACCCAATCTTGGTCTCGCACTGTTATTTTATAGATCTAATCCAAATCATCATAGCTTTCCTCATAATTGCAAACTGATTCAGTGTAGCGCGGTGCTTTTGCAAGGTCCAAGGGTACTACTATGCGAAGCGATTTCCTCTCAAGTGACATTGTCTGCTTCTTCATATTGATTACCCCATTCATGTCGATAGCCCAATCAATTCCAAGGAGCGCGGGGTATGGATTGTTGTCATCAACAATCTCTATCACTTCGAAATCAGCCAACACGCTTGCACCTTTTATGTCTACTGTTACTCCATGTAATCTTCCCATAGGGGTAATCTTCTATTGATTTTCCATTATCAATTGAATCGGAGACCACTGCAGCATAGGTCTCCCCATTCTTTCCCATGTCTGTTTAGGAAAAACATTCGCATCTAACCCCAGATCCAGAATGACCTAGTCCATTTCATACTCTCCTATTTGCGCAGTGAGCCTCATCTCACGCCTTGTTCTCGTCTTGTGTTTTCCTATCATTCTGACTATGCAATGCCCTTCAGGAGTAGTTTCATTACCAACACACTTGTTTATCAGTTCTTGTAACCCTTTCACAACCCTTCTATCATGTAGAAGCTTCATACAAGGATCCAAAAAGGTAGTAAGCATAGAGGGGTTAACTTCTTCAAATAAATTATCCTAACTTCCTGAGGTAAAGGCCTCAACAAAGATTTTCTTCGCTTCCATGAATGTTTCCCTCGCGTGCTCTAGATCAAATCCCACCTCCTTTTCTGGAGCCTTGCGAACCCATTCACTTTCTTAAGGATTTTTCCCTTTATCATCACCAGTCATCATCCCACTTCGCAACAAAATATTCACATTGGGATCTTCTTCGCAGGGCTCAGCCCTCATCATCTATAGATTCTAGGTAGGTTTTGTTGGGTTGTGTTATATTCTTTCCACGACTAACCCATCTAGGGAACCAGGGGGGCAAAGGGGGGAGGAGCCCCCTTTTGTTGCGCTAATTGCGCAGTGGGGGATCATAGGGGGTTTGGGGGGGGGCGGGTAACCCCCTCTACGGGGTCTGAGGCAGCGCCCTGGGAAAAAAAATTTGGACCCTATATTAGGTTGGGCGAACCTACCTATGGTTTTTGGTCCATGGCATTGGATGCTTTGGCATGTATAAATATGTATTGTAACATTGAAAGGAATATAATGAAAAATTAAGCTGGTAGTCCCGGTTTTGGGATCCAGGGGAAAGTCTCTGTGTATATGTGTTTTATGTGTTATGTGCTCGCATTGTTTATTTTCTATGTTTTAGAATTTGTATGCAGGTAATTACTATATGGGGTTAAAACCTACAGGTTGTTGAGGTTGCACCTTCTTCTCCTACATCTTAGCTATCAGTATAGGGAATTTCTCTATCGTGTGGCCAAACTGAGTACAATACCGGCATGACTGGTTTTTTTAGCTCATACACTCTCGCGCGTAGTGTCATCGCACTCCGCAATTATAGCAAATAACTTGCCCTCAATCTCTACCAGGTCCTCCTCCTCCTCGGCCTCATCCGCGTCCATGATATCCTCCACACGCTCCCATGATGACTTGAACCAAAGGCCAAGTTTCTATTTGCATCTAATATGCGAGCATTCTTTCCATCATTAGTTCATAGCTATGACAGTTACGCTCATTATGGCCTACTAATTTACATAAATTTCAGAATATTTGTTGTAGCGTCTATACGAATTTTTGTGGTAAGTGGCAATTGTCTGTTACATGTTTCCCTACTACTTGACATATAGCACACCACAGCGCGGGCCCTGTACCTGGTCCTTTTAGGGCTTCGGGCCTCAGAAGCATGGGCCCTCCTCCTGCCATATAATTCGCGAAAGTAAGGTAATGGTCCTTATCATGCCCCTGGTTCTTACACTTGAGGCACCAAACTTCTTCACGTACTTCCGACCAAGCCACTTTTTCCTTCTTCAAGCTCTAAAACTCCAAGCAGAGGTTCTGCAACTCCGCCTAAATCTTTTGAACTCCCAACGTCACATCCTAGATAGGTGTCTCATGTAATCTCATTGTGATCTCCAGTTATTCTACCTACATTCCTATCATTTGTTGTGATAGAGAAATCCTCAAGTGAGGCAGGAGCGTAGTTATAAACCAGTCGCAGTGCTAATTGTCTGTGAGATTCATATTAGCTTCATGGATTCCACACTTCAGTCTTTGATCCATCTCCCAAGGTGTTTCACCAACCCTCATAGTGAATTCCTTGAACCCCACTACCAACTGTGTTTTAGACTTGGGCCTACCGAATTCCTTGTTCAGAGCAGTCTGAGTGTCTACTAATGATGCCACTGGGTTGTCAGTACAGTACTTAATATACCACATCAACGCACGATCCTGTAGAGCAGTAACCAACTGCGCTTTCTTCATATGATCATCTACAATATTCTGTGTGGTCCACATGGCCTTTGCAACAAACCAAAACTGGTCCAGGTCCTCATTTCCCAAGCCCTTGAAAATAGGAAATTTCATCGTATTCGACATATTGAATAGTGGTGGAGGTGGTGGTGGTTTAGGCGAAGGTGTATGTTGTGGAGGTGAAGGTGGAGGTGGCGTGGATGGAAGAAGTATTTTTGGAAACCCTTGCTTTATTAACTGGACAACGCTCTACGGTGAAGCTTGTGTTGCTCCATCGTCGTCACTCAAAGGAGGCTCAATCAACGATTATATTCAGGGCATGTTCTCCCTCTATCCCTAAAGAAATTTTCACTTCGCGTAGCTCCAAACATCAAGGTAATGGCATAACCCACTTTTCACACAAGAGCATTTTAATCCAAGTATTCAAAGATCTTAAATACTTACCTTATGGTCCCTTGAAGAAGCATCACTCTGCTTCGCTGTAACTGACCAAGGTATCGACTACGAATTCTGTCACAAATCCTCCTATGACTCGATCAAGTCAGTGATTGACGGCACGTGCGACCTTATCTTTAGAAGGTTCCAATCTCCACACTAGCTCCAGGGTCCACACTATTAGATTGTCAAGCCTCCACCTTCCTTGGTCGTGTGCCAATTTAGCGATCCACTTGTATAGTTTGGTCGGGAAGGTGTAGAAGAATATTTTGTGTATCTCTATGTAAAGGTATCTGTCCAACAATTTTTCTTTCATCAGGGGCAGATTTATGTTTTCTTGTGCCACAAATTCATGGATCTTTCTATCCAACCACTTCTTAATTTTTTTCTTTGTCAGATTCCAGTGATGTGGCATCACACATCCCTTTATGTAGATCTCGTTCCTGGCAATGGAACCATTTGTTGGCTTAGTGGGTCCTAACCCAGGTTCAGAGTTAGTTTTACCAAACAAATCCCTACATTGTCGGCCCTTTCGGAATCAATCCGCGGAACACGAATTGAAGTCTCACCCGAAGCAGTATGGGGGGATGCTCGAACCAAGTTTCTGCACCCAGAGATTATTGTAATGTCATTTTATGCTCTAAATCTACCTTCACGCAAATTGATAAGCCTTTATGGGTTATCTATATAACTCCCTCTAATCGGTGTTTAGAACTCCGCAAAGATCTACGACTGTCTTTCGTGGACCTTGAATAGGTGGATCAACTAATTACGTGTATCAAAGATGACTTATAACCCAGTAATTACTCCAATTAGCTTCAATGTTCAATAACGTCAACATACAACAAGATAATCTTCACGTAACCAGTTAACAGTAATTACATTCATGTAACAATATCAATCGTGTAAATCCGCACATCAATACATCATTATTTCATAAATCCATTATAACATAAGGTGCATTCATATAAACAGAAGTAAAGAGATAACACAAGTACTTCTACAACAATCTTCTTTATTGATAATTAGTTCAATCTTACAGACTCGAGACTTCCCTGCGTACTCAGCTGTGGACTCTACTTTAGGCCTCTGCGCACACAACTACAGAGCCTTTCTTCTACTCTAAGACTTCTACGTTCTTCCTCTTACTGACCTGTTGCATTCATCTTCCTTTCTATTTCTTGCCTTAGACATCCTAAGACACACCTATTTATAGTGGATCTTCGAAAGCCGACTCAATTTTACATAAAAGAAGAGTAAAACCAATGATGACACTTTAACTATCTACACGCTCCACGACCACAACTTGCGGAGACTTTCCATTTTATGCAACAAAACTTGGGCTTTTTCCCCAAAACTTGGGCTTTTGCCCCAAAAATGACCCTAGGGGACCCCATCCCAAAAACTATATTCAATGTACAACTCATCTTCTTCAATGAAATTAACAACATGACCAATGCCATTAAAAGTGGGATAACTCCTTACCTATGTACCAATCCATCTAGCACAATGAATTGTTTCTCAATTTCTAGAGTATAGTTCATGGTCTCCATGTTGCCATTCTTCCAACGCAGATTTAGAACTATAACATCCCTGAGTTAAAATTTCATGTAATAAAGGTTAATAAAGGCAAAATAAAACCAAGGTCATGAGATATGCATTCCAAGTTGAATGTTGGACAAAACTCTATAGTGGGCATCACTTGTTGTTTATTATGGCTAAGGAAATTGGCAAAGGCATTGGAAAAAGAAAGAGACATTAATTGACATTTATTAATGAAAATAAAGAAAATAGGATAAAAGGGAGATAAAGGCTCGCATATTTGTATGAGACAGAAAATTGAAGAGGAAATAGAGGAAAATGAAGAAAATAGAGGCCTCAATGATAAAAAGGCTTTTGAGGATCAGTTCACAGTTTTTGTCAATTCAATTTTTTGCGTTGTTTTCTATTATTTCATTTTATCATACTCTTGCACATATAGAGAATTATTGGAGCACTATAGCATTAGAAAAAGGAAGGAAAGGAAGGAAAAGGAAAGTAAAGGATAAGCAAGGAAGGTTGGATCAACCTGCTTCAGCAGGAGGATTTTGCAAGTAACAGATTGCATGTGTGATTTCCTAGTTAAGGTGTGAATGCATGGTACATGAATTTGTTCATTTGGTTCATTTGATGTCATTGGCACGGGTTTTTCCTAGATTGATATTGGTTTTATCCTTGCCTTTCCATTTCCTGGATAGCCATGGTGTGATGGGATTCATTTCTTGCTGGAGCTTTGGATTGTCGGAAGGTTTTGGAACTGGGTGATGTAGTCTCAAGAAAATTCCAAAGGGTTGGGGGTGGAAATGGTTTTCTTTGGGAAGCCCTCGACAGGTGGGTGGATATAAATAAATTCCTTAAGGTAATGGTGAAGAAATTCTGATCCATCCAAGCATGTTTAGGCTCTGTGATCTCTTGACCAGTTTTGGTGAGATTATGGTAGCCAGAGGGTGGAGGTGGTTTAATATTTGGGAATACCTAGTTATTTATGTCTTTAGATCCCACATTCATGCTTGGACTATGGAATGAGGGTGATTGGTTGAAATAAATATTTGGTTTAACCCAATCTATGGTTGGGTGGTACATGGAAGTCCCTGACTTGGTTGGCTTTTGCACAAGTTAATAAGAGTTATTTTCCTATTGTAATCTATGAGAATTTGTATATGTTATTCTGATGAATTGATGGTTTTCTTTCATGGTTAATAATCTAGTTATATGTTCGTTATAATATTGAATTTATAATGTTCTCTAGCTATGATTTGTTTAGGATTTGATAAGTATATGAATGGTTGATGAATGCATGGAATAACAAGTGTCATTGAAGATAATATGAGAGGGAATTAGACCTTCTTAATGATTATCAGATGGACCACAAACCATTATGATCAGATATGCATTCAATACCTATAACTCCATGTGTTTGATGAAATGTATGTTATGGATTAGGCATGTTCTGAGACAGTTCTTGTACAATTTTTGTATGAATGGATCTTTTATTATGTCATTTATCTTTCTAAGAATTTACAAATAGTTCTAGATAGTGGTCTAGAGGCTAGCCTAGAAAAGTGGCTCAGATCTTGGGACCACACCATCTGAACTAGAGGATTTGGGCTACAACAGCGTGGAGGAAGTTTTGTGCATGCGGTTGGAGGGTCAAAACCACACCCTTGCAAGATTGTGCATGTGTTTGGGGTGTTAGGTTAGAGAAAAATAACTTTAGCTCAGGGTTTGGTCACCTGGGGTGGTTCTTTGGCCCTTGAGTCTCTTGTAAGCCCTTGAGGGATGTCTGTGAGTCATCAGTTGTCGGCCCCACTTCCATAACTAAATCTTGGAGGTAGGGTCATGTCATAGTGGTGCTTCGCTTCACATTTACCCAAAGGGCTTGAAAAAGTGGGTAAGTTTGGGGTGGAAATGTTACAAGAACCAACCTTAGTATGTTGAACACTCCTTCAATTAAGAGATCAATTGAGAGAACCATCTATCGTAGGATTAATGTAATCCTCTTTATTCCCTACAGTTAACTGATATAACTGATCCAGGACATTAATCTCCTCTGCATCATCAACAAGCTCCATGAATCGTAGGTCTTGGTAGGGATCCAATGGTTATATGACTCTGACTCCATCCACTTCAAAGGTCATAGTTTCTCTCTTGAGATCAATAAAAACATAATTTTCAAATGCCCAGTTGACTCCCAATAAAATTGGATAAGGATCTTTGTTGCCAATAATATCAATGACTTCAAAGCCTACATATGTATTGACTCTGAAAATATCAACTTCTACATCCTTCAATCGACCAATCGAGATAATGTGGTACTTGTTGGCTATACACAATTGGATCATAAAGAATACCATCTTGGGATTTCCTAATTCTTCCAAGGTATTTCGTGGAAATATATTCACATTGGAACCCAAATCTAAATAATTGTTGAGCTGGTATCCAACAATATGGGAATCAATATAGAATTTCAGCCTTGTTTAAAGCTTATTATGTTGTACATGTTTGGAATATCGCTGTGGAAAGTTAGTGAAAATGAGCTTCTCTGAAAACTCTTCATCTCTTACAACACTTTTGAGTTTCTTGTACAACTTATTAGACATTTTATCATGATTCATAATATGCAGAAATAACTTGAACCATTCCATGATAGGCTGGGACACCTCTTATGAAATTCCAGGACTCTTCATCTACCCCTTTTCTTGTTGTTCTTCCCTAAGGTTGTAAGAAGAAAATGGCTACTTGAAAATATAAGCATCCATTAGAGAAATATTGAGGTCTAAAATGGACTTCCAAAGTAATATTATAAAATAATAATGGAAATAGTAAAGTAAGATTATAATACATCATCAAATTGTAGAAGGAAAAAAGAAAAAACTACTTTTTCAACTTATATTCCTACGACTTTACTCAAATTCGATTGGGAGCACTCTTTGGATGCAAAATTTAATTCCTCATCCAAGTAGTACCCATGTTGCATATTTTCGATGGACCATGCTACACGAAAAATGAGAAATACATGAAAAACATTATTGCAACCACGTTTTTCATGTATTTCTCATTTTTCGTGTAATAGAGTCCATTTAAAGTATGCAACATAGGTACTCCTTGGATGAGTAATTAAATCTTGCATCCAACAAGTTATCCTGCTCGAAATTTGAGTAAACCCTGAGGGAGATAGGTTGAAAATACAAGTTGAAAAAGTAGTTTTTATTTTATATTTTTTTATATTTTTACTTTTTAACTCCAAAGATGGTGAATTATCCCCCATGGTTGGCGTAATCATATTGAATCTTATTAGTCTTGTAAAGTTTATTTTGGTTGTACTTTTTTGTTTTGAGGCCCATTGTTTACCTCAAAATTTCTCTAATGATCCTTGTAATGCTCCTTATGTTGAATATGATCATACAATTTCTTCGGAGATGCAACTTTTATAATATGAGGATGATTAGGCACCTCCCTATCAACTCCATTGTCCTTACACCCTCTAGTGACAATGTTTATGTTAGGTTGCAAAGGTGATTCAGGCTTCCTTGGTTTTGCATTAATAAAATTATCACCTCTCTATTTGTTGTGTTGTTCCCATTGAGCAATTAACTCTAGACAATCTTTAGTGGCATGAGTATTCACTTGGAAATGAGAATACTAAGGCCTCCTTGGCAATCGGTAGTCTCGAGAAACATGACCTTCTTGGTCATAGTTATAGCAATGAACTAGACCTCTACCTCCAGTCCTTCCTCCTCTTTATCTACGTCATCCTCTTCCTTGAGGTGTCTCATTAAACCCAAATGTAGTACCGTCTAGAAAATCAATCAGAGGATCCAAGGATCTACACTAGTTAATCTAGTGATTCAAAGATCTGGAAAACTCACAGAACATCTTATTCAAAACATTAGATAATTTTTGTAATACAAGACAAAGTCAAGGTGCATTTTCATAAGTACGACATATGTCGCAATATTCATTAGTAGACATACCTTGCTGATTAGGGAACACATGGTACTAGATATGCCACTAGTAATTAACATTAGTTGAAACTTGCACGACCCCTCCAAGATGCCTTGACTGTGAAAACGGTGGTCTCGTTGGTGCAGTAGAGGGTCCTACACTTCACGACCTCGGGCATTCTATAGCATGATACCCTTCAACATGGAAAATAGTACACCAAACTTGTAGATGACTAGCTCTAACAGCATTCATATCCTTCAATCATTCATTTAGATCAATGATTTGATGGTGTAACCCAATGATAGCAGGGTCACTAGAAGAAGAAGTTTCTCTATAGTCATGAGGATACCCCACCATTGCCTTGATCTTCATAGTATACTCCAACACATCTTATATAGTGTCAATATGCTGATGCATTAGGGGAATTCTGGTCAACGGTAACAATGCTTTGATGAACCAGTCCTTTTGGTGATGCAGGTTGATTTTATAAGTCAATTTCCTAACTCAACCTTGAAATATTTCATGCATTCCCATGTACTTTCTCCTTCTCATTGTTTAATATCCCATGAATCAGCTAATCCTTGCTTCTTTGTTTGAGGAATTTTGTGCTTTTTAATAAATTCTTGTTTGATTCTATCTAGAGTCAAATTTTGATTTGTCACATACCACTTAACAAATCATCATAGGGCTTTATCCCTTAAGGTAGTCTGAAACAATTATTTTGGAATCATATTGAGTCTGTCTAGCCCTCCAAATAGCTTTGCACAAGTACCAATGTTGTTCTACATATTGGCCTCCTTGGCCTGAAAACTCAAGGTACTAAGTAAACAATCCCACCACATTCTCAGTCATTGAATTATGATCATGCATAACTAGAATGAATCCTCTCAAATCCAGTTGTGAAAATTTTGTAGAGTGAATCTAACCACTATTACTAGAACTATCAGTTGCATATACCTTATGATTTTTCTGAAATTTCAATATTTTAACTAAATTTGAAAAACAATTGACAGGGTTTTGATAAAGTACCAGGGGGAGGTTAGGGGGGGAGCTAACCACACTTCTATCTTATAGACTGCTACTTGTAGGGAAGGAATTGTCCTCATGAAATAAATTCCTCATAACAAAATACATCTCCTCATCCGCAGGGAGTATTTTGATCAGTCATCACAACCCTCTGCCTTGGCATTTACGATGTTCATATTCCCTTTGATTCCTTGTGGGATCCACTATCCCTATTGTAACCTTTTATCTCATCCCTTCTAGCTCCTCCTATTGTTCTATAATTTTATCCTTCACCTACTTCCACATTCCGTAACTCTAGGATGCTCATCCCTCCTAATCTCATGCATATTCCATTCCTTCCATTCATCATCTAGTCACGCCCTTCTAAGTGCCATAAAGTATCATGCTTGTTGCAACTCCTCCTCGTCCATTAGAACTTCCTCTCATCTTCTACAACTGGCCAACATCTCCAGCACGAACCCTACTCCAGTACAAGGATTTTACACTGCCATATTAGATTGTTGGAACAGAAAAACCCTCTCTTCCACCATAAGAAATTTAATCCACAAAGGAATTAATTTTAAAAGTCTACCTCTTAAACCATACTCGAACACTATTTCAGCCTTATAAAATTACTGGTGATTCTCTGCAACAAACTCAATAATATAAACTTCCAACATGTCTTGCACCAAAACATCAACAACCCTAGTTATTTTATTATCCATCCAATGTACAGTAGCCAAGTCAACGATGGTATAAGATCTGAAGATTCATCCAACACCTCCATTTCCTAAGGTATGCTTTAGTCTACTCAACCAATGGTACAATTCTCCAGGAAAATTGCACCAAAATATTTCATATTGGACGCATGCAGGCTTTGCAAAAAGGATCTCTTCTCTAACACAATCTAGGTTTTTCTTCCGCAACTCAACTTGTTGATGAAAAAATAAATCATGCTTCTCTTGCCACCATTCTCGAATACTATTTTTGAGAATCAGTGTCACCACTATCCAAAAACCCCAATTAATATTTGGGTCCCAGCAATGGAACCATTTGTTGGCAAAAAAGATTATTGTGTGACCCAAGGTTTGATTGCAAAGTACCAATAAAGGGTTTGTGGTAGTCTAGCATGTCGCTAACATTTTCAATCCTCCACAAGGGAAGAAGGCATCACCTGAGGTATGTTGAGACTAATAAGTGACGTGTTAGGGTTTTAGAAGGTGACAATATTCATTCCATTAATTAAAATACACATTAAACCCATAAATATTCACATATATTCAAAATAACCCTTGCGCAAAAGAAAACAGATGCTTAACATTTAATTTAATAGATAACTTTAAAAAAAAATTAAAAGGGGCTACACAACACAATCACATTTAATTATATATTCACACATAGACCCTTGCAACAAACTCCTTTTATATTATATTCATGGAAATTCAACCATTACATCATATATCTACAAGAACTCTACGGGATCCTTCTTGAAATCTATCCCAACTTTCACTTCAGAGTCATATTACATCAAAAGGACAACAAAATATAGCCACAAAATCTAAGTTCTCATTCTAGTAGCATGACATCCCTTCTCTCTTACCTCTCTCTCGCAACTTGATCTACTCGGCTATATATATATTTCCAGCATCTTAGATCTTGTACACACTCACTTGATATGGTATAAATTATCCAGCTTGACGAGACCTATCTACTTTATCCACTTTTGCTTGATTTCTTCAAACCTGGCATCTCAATCCTTTACGTGACTTTGACAAGTTCAAACATAACTACTCTTTTTTCTTGATTGTTGCTTTCTTCTTTCTATTACCACTTTCTAGCATGTTTGACCGTTTTCTTTTCCACTTGTGCTTCATATTCCTCCAACTCTTTTTTGTCAAAATTGGTCAAAATTTCTCACAAAAATGAAGGACCCAACAACCATTTCGTGAGAAAACCTAGCTGCAAGGTGAGGCTACGTTGCTCTCCCTTTCTCTGAAGGGAAATGGATACAAGTATAAAGGTGTGAGACCTATGGCCCATGGGATGCTACAGTTTACAATCCCTCTGTATTCTCTCTCTCTCTCTCTCTCTCTCAGCTAATCTGCTCATTTATGGAACAAAAATACACTCAACTAGAATGGAACCCCCTTTCCTCGAAGAGGACTGGTTATAACACAACCCAATAGCCTAGTAGTGGTTAAATTTGACTCCTTCAACTCTTTACTAGAGTTACAATATGCACTCTTCTAGATTCCTCCTAATCATGATCATGTGTCTAGACCCTTTTCCATGAATAATGGAGGTTGTAATGGAATCCTCTCGAATTATGGTGGTCAATTTTGATAGGTCAACTATCGAGAGGCATAAATTTCTCATATGTGATTTGATTAAGGAAATTCTTATGCCATTTGAAAGGTATTAGTGTGTGTATTATAGAATATAGGTCCATAGTAAGGTTGGGAGCACCAAAAGTGATCAATTAAGGCCTTAAAATGGCCACTGAAGTTTTTCACCTAAAAATTTTCAATTTGAGACTACTAATAAAAATGGTCATATGAGTTGATTCCTCCATTTTTCCATTCTAAGAACATAAAAATGGATGAAAAATAATATAATTAACCAATCCAAATCGTGTCTATATTTTGATTTATGTTAACAATGGTTTATATGGGAAGCTGAATCAAAGAAGATTCTCCTAGAGTTATACAAGGTTAGAAGGGATATTAGAGTTGGTGCACAGTGATGTGTTTGGACCTATGTTGATTCCATCATTGGGCAAATCTATGTACTATGTCTCATGGCTTCTTAAGGAATACATGGATTTATTTCCTTAGGAAGAAACATGAAGTCTTTAACAAATTCAAAGTGTTTAACGCTCTTGTGGAAAATTATATAGAGAAGAAAATTAAGGTGTTGAGGACAAATAATGGTGGAGAATTCTACGGAAATGAATTAAAAGAATTCATTAAGAATTGTGGTATAGCAAGGAAAAAGAGTATTCCGTATGCACCTCAATAGAATGGAGTTGTAGAAATTATGAATAAGACACTAATGGGAAAAAAAAAGGAGCATACTCAATGGCGCCAAGTTAGGATAGGAATTCTAGGTAGAGGAAATTGACATTGCATATTACCTAGTAAATATATCACCCCCATTAGTGTTATATGAAAAGATTCCATGTGAGGTATGGACTAGTAAGAAGCCCTTCCTTACTAACATCTCAAGCTATTTGGTTGTGATGCTTATGTACACATTCTAAAGGAGGATAGGAATAAGTTGGATAAAAAAGTTAAAAAGTGTATCTTTATTGTACATAAAGATGGTCTAAAAAGTTATAAGCTTTGGAACCCAAAAACTAAGAAGGGTGTGTATAGAGATAGGGAATTTAGAGAAATCAAAGATGTTGTCAACCAAAGAGTGCTACAAAGGGAGAAAAAACTAGAAAAGATAGATTTTGAATTGAAGTATGATGAATCAAACTGTAAAAAAGAACAAGAATCAAATGAAGAACCACATACTCTAGTATTGAGGAGATAAATTTGAGAAAGAAGGGAGCCAGAAAGGTGTACACCACCTAATTTACATTAAAATTTTGCTTTGTTTACTATTGATGATAATCCTAGAATTGTTAGGGAGGTAGTGGATTCTAAGGATGGGAAACTCTGGAAAAACACCATGGTTGAAGAAATGACATCCTTAGACAAGAAGGAGTCTTGGGATCTAGTGGAGTTTCTAGCTAGAAGAAATCCTATTGGTAGAAAATGGGTATTTAAGAAGAAGTTTAAGGTAGAATCCAGAGTGGAGAAATACAAAGCTTGATTAGTAGAAAAATGATATTCCCAAGTAGAGGGAATTGACTTTGGTGATATATTTTCTCATGTTTCCAAGTTAACTTCCATTAGATTTCTTTTATTTGTTGTTGTTGCATTTGATTTTAAAGTAGAACAAATGGATGTGAAGACAATATTCCTACATGGGGATATAGAAGAAGAAATCTACATGAATTAGTCGGAAAGATTTGCAAAAAAGGGAAAGAAAGAGTTGGCATGTAGGTTGAAAAATTCCCTTTATGGGTTAAAGAAATCAACAAGGATGTGGTATCAAAAATTTGATACTTGTCTTTTGGGACTTGTCTTCACACGGAGCAAAGCATATCATTATGTGTATTTCAAATTAGTTGGTGATTATCTTATTTATTTGATAGTGTATATGGATGATATGTTGTATATTGGATATGACAAGGAAATCATCCAAGAAGTGAAAACTTAGTTGTCCCCTAAATTTGACATATAGGATATTGATGCTACACATTTCATTTTCAGCATGGAAATTAAAAGAGATTGGACAAATAGGAAAATTTGGTTAAATGATAGGAAATATGTCGAGAAAATTTTGTAGAGGTTTAGTATGTAGGAATGTAAATTGGGAAATGTCTCTATTCATGTATTAGGTGTAAATTTATCTGCAGAACAATGTCCCAAGATGCAAGAAGAAGAAGAGGACATGTCTCGTGTTCCATATGCCAATGTAGTTGGGAATTGAATGCGTGCAATAGTTTGTACTAGACCAAACATTGCACACGTAATGGGAATATTGAACAGGTATATGTCAAAACTAGGGAAGGGGCATTGAACAACAATAAAGAGGATTTCCAAGTATATGCATGGAAATATTGGTTATGTATTGTACTACCATGGAAGACCAACATTTAAAAAGTGTTGGACATACATGGCTTTGTTGATGCACATTGGGCTAGAGATATGAATTGTAAAAGATCTATAAGGGCGTATGTGTTTAGCCTATTTAGAGGAGCAATCAATTGGATGAGAAAGAAATGGTTTATAGTGGCACTTTCAACTATAGAAGTTGAATACATGGCAGCTACTCATGCAAGCAAGGAAGAAGTATAGTTATAGAGATTGTGTTCAACTATTGGATTGGTACAACAAGCCATGAGGATAAGTTGTGCTAGTCAAAGTGCAATCTTCCTAGTGAAGAACCCAACATATCATTCTAAGAAAAAGCAAATTGATGTTAGTATCACTTTGTGAAAGATATGGTATAAGAAAAGAAGGTGATGAAGGTGAAGGTGGACATGTTCAATAATTTTGCAAATTCATTAAACATATCTATGAGCACAGAGAAATTCCCCCGGTGTAGATAAATAATGGCATTATTTCTCCATATTGTTAATCATGTATTCCTATAACCCCTTGTTTGCAAATAAAACAACAAGTGGGATGTTGGATATGTGTTATATCCTTTGCAAAACTATCCCCATGCACTATATGTTGTGACAAGTGCAATGAGGGTGAAGCCCCCTTACACAGGGGTTTGAGAGCAACACCCCACCAAAAAAATTGGGAGTTTTTTTGCATTTATTTTTGGTGGTTTTTGGCACATAGTTTTTTTCCTTTAGTGTTTTTGTGGGACATGGTAGTTTAGCTTATGGTTTTGTAGTTTTGGTTAAGGAGAGATCGTTGTATTCTAATCCAAGATAAATGTATTGTCACTTGATGTATGTTTTTCCTTTAATTGTAATTCCATTCATAGGTATGAGTGAAAATTTCATTCGTTATATACACAATCGATATGTATTCGGATACCCAAAGGTACCAAAAAGAGAAGAACCTGTGATAGCTCAAAGAAAAGACAAAGCTCCTATCAGTGTGAGTTTGTTTACATGCTAAAGCATTAGAAAATTTTGTTGATAAATATACAAAAATATACATTTTTTTGTGGCGGCCATATAGGCAATAAAAAAACTAGTTGAATATCATGCAATTATATAGTACATAATAGAAAAAAGGACAACATCAGGAAATTAAACTGATTGTGATGTTGCTAGTGACTGGAAAATGTCCCTATAGGGTTGGTGATGAAAGTAAAAAATTTGATCATCCTTGTGTTCTACAATATTCCACAAACCTAGTACCATATTGAACCCTTCTTTTGACAGTCTATTTGACATTGTATTTTTTTCCTTGTAGATATGGTGGCATGAGAAAAGAGAGAAAGAATCAATGATACACATCATTTCCTCCATTATTGGCACAAGGATGATATTTCTGAAGACTTGTGATTTGTTTAAGCAATTTATGGTGAGCACCAAATCCCTAAAAATCTAGAGTTGTGTGCAACCTTTCTCCAGGGCAAATAATAGAAGAAATTTGCAGGCAAGGAATTATTCCTAGTTGTTGGTCCCACTACCCAAGCCAATTTTAACCTAATAGAAATGTGCTTTTGATATTAAGAGGATGAATCCTCCTCTACTTTGTTGTTCGCTGTTAGATGAGGCGTCATTGAAAAAATCCCATAGATGCAATTTGTCTATAAGTTCTGGCCTGGGAACATGAGGAGGAGGGAGATCTTTTTCCTAAGGGAAATGACTTAGAATGACTAGAATTTCCATAGCAGAGTGTTTAAGGATCGATAGTTGATCAAGAAATATGTCCTTGTTTCAGGCCAACCAGACCCCCAAAAGGTAATTAGTGAGAGAACTTTGATAGAACAACTAATGGGGTTGGAGTACCAAGACCTCTGTACTTCTTCCATATCCATTCCTTCCCATGAAGGAGGGTGGCCAAGTGCGGTCTATCAAGCAATTTAGACCTGTTGAAAAAAGGGGCAATAGATGAACACGTGTGAAATATATTAACCATTGCTTTTGCATAGCGGGCACCAGCTGAGCCCAATCATATATTTTTTTGCAGAATATCCTAGGTTGGTGTCTTCCTTGCCATAAGGCACCACAGAAATAGTTTTGCTTTAACTAGGATTTTGCACACCAGACCGCCTTCCACCACCAAATATGGTCAAGTTCAACCCTATCTACTAGAAGAGACAGGTAGCTCAGCTTAGGGGTGTAAACACCAAAGGGGGATATGCACTAGATGAGTTTGTCATCTCTGTCTGTCAATCTGATGTGGTCAACTGATAAGACCTACACATCAGCTTATCATAGGCAACAAAAGGCCTCCTCAAGACTTGACTGCTTGGTAGAAAGACAACCTTGACTCCAAATTGAGAAATATGCATGATATACAACATGTGATAGTTTGGTAATGCCTTTATCTCTCAAAAGATCAATGAGAGGAGGAGGAAGCAAGTGGTTTTGTCCATTATCAAGTCAGGGATCTAATCCAATTTTAATTATGCTCCCCCTTCCAACTCTCCAAGCCATAACATTTAGTGTCAAAAGAGTTGAACACAACCCTTTAACTAACTGATATATTTAAATAAGGCTTGTTTGCCTGTTAAAATATGTTTTTCATTGCAATATTTCTCTTTTATTAAGATTCTATTTTCACCAATTAATTATACAAAATTAGAACATACAAATACAAATTACAATATTAAATAATATATTTTAAACACCATCTTAAAAAATATAAATAAATAAATCTCTAACAAATCTCTTAAATGATATAAAACAAAGAAAGAGTGTCATCTTTTGGGATAACAAAAGGGGTCTCCTCATCAATTATAAAACAAAGAAAGAGTGTCATCTTTTGGGATAACAAAAGGGGTCTCCTCATCAATTACGGGCCCTCAGGCTAGTCTAATTTTGCTTTTTGGTTAGGACCCTTATATAGCATAACCATAACCATTTTTGGTTGGACCCTCGTGTATTAAGTAAAGGCCTTAATAGATAGATGTGACCTTCTCGTAGCAAATGGATATTGGGATGTTTGACCAACATAAGAGTTACTCGTTAGGTGAAGATGAATGACATTTTTCTAATATTATATCAGAATGGTTTTTATTTAAATTAAAGGTTTTACTAAATAAATAAATCATAGCATATATAGGGAATTGTGACCAACATGAGGGTTACTTGTGTGGTGAGGATGAGTGATGTTTGTTTTTTAATATTTTACTATAATGATTATCATTGTTATCATTTTAAATTAAGGCAGAAGTCAGAACGTATAGATATAGGGAGTTGTGACCAACATATGAGTTAAGTCATATCATATAGATATGGGAGGTATGACCAACATATGAGCCATTTCTTTGGTCAAAATGAATGATGTTTTTCCAATATTATATTATAATTATTATAATTT